>VXCM01000144.1:187998-235522 GCA_014773175.1 Lucifuga dentata
ATTGTACTGCTCAGCTTCCATGTGTGAATTTGTGTAAACGTGAGACAGGGTGTTGCTGAAAAATTCCCCATTCGCTCAGTCAAATTTCCTCAGACAAATAACAGTTTTGCAAATGTCGTTATTAATCAGCACATAAGCACACCCATGTACCTTCCAGACTTTACTTATATTCCCAAAGCACAGAAGCAAGTATATCCTCCTATCTTTCATGTATCAGCAGTGAAACCCCATCCCTTCCTCCTGTCTCGTTCCCACCTATCCAACCTATCCAGTTCAGTCCAGTTATGTTTTGAAAGGGTGGTTATATTCACTGTTATTGTACGATTTCACAGAACCTCTCCTCCCAGCCTTTGAAGCAGGGAAGAGCTGACCGAAGCTGAGCGATCCCTGCTGTAAGCCCCTCGGTCTGGGCAAGGCCTGAGTCAGTCCTACCACCAGGACTCTTCCCTCTCTCATCCCCATCCACATTCTTCCTGCTCCATCCATGCAACTGGAACAAATTTATGTCAGCTCAACAGATTTTCAGGGCCCTTTTGAGGCGCACACAAGGCCACTAGCCTGCTGAAGTTGACCTAAGGGTATTTGTCCTGGTTGAGGCCTTTGAAAATAAACAAGAGGACAGAGGAGCTTAGTCTTGTGAAGTGGTGGGCTTTCAGGGGCAGAGGACAACAACAATTACCCAAGGCGTTATGGACATTAAGTGCTGAATGAGAGCTGTCCAGAGGTAGGGCTCTCTGAGTAAATAAGCAAAGAGGGGATACTATCTGCCGAGCCGAGGACATTGATGAAAGGGAGTAATAGGAAAACATAAATAAACTTTATCTGACTTGGTACTGACCTCTTTTGTCAAAGTGCTACCGCTGGGTTGGAGGTGTTGGGTTTCTGTCAGCTCGACTCCCGTCTTCCCTCTCTTTCTCAGTACTCTGTTTATGCTGGATTATTAAGGCTTCTTACTCTCATTTAAAACCTTAATGATGCTACAAAGGCCTCTTTGCAAATCAACAACAACCCGAGGTAGCAGAAGACAACTACATGTGTGTTTACAAGGCAATGCAGCTGCAGGGGGATGGTTTACCAGTTCAACAGAGTGCAACAGAATTGCAAAACACTGTGTTTACTCATCATCCGCCCACTCGTCTTGGCTGTTTAACTCCTCTACTCTTTCGAGGATTTGGAGAGGGAGCCAATGGGCTTTCCAATCTAACCTTGAATGCTTCATTGACCTTTGAATGATGAGATCTCACAGGCTCCTCTCCAACATGCAGCAAGAGAAACACTCATTCTTTCTATACATGACTCTCCTCCCTCGAACTCCCTTTTCCTTCAATTATTTCCTTTTTTCTCTGCAACTATCCTGTATCGGAGTTTATTAGAATGCTCCCTATGCTCATATAGAAACCATAAGGTGTTCCCCGTCACATAAATTTCGGCCCAAATATCAAAAATAGCATGTCTGAGAGAGAGAGCTTCAGATGTTAGGAAGCAATTAGTTCAAGGCCATGTTTTTGTTGGTCCTAATGAACACCACAGTTAATGGCCTCACAAAACACTGTTTGCCGTAAAAGACAAAAGAAACTGTTATTCACCCCTCACTGCCCCCATGACCTTGTAAACAAACAACCACAAAAGCTGTGGCAACCTTTAATTTCTGCCCGCCACCGCAAGATGCTGGTGCCTAACACCCAGGTAGCGATGAGATTTGCAGGGGTCCGAACCTTTTTTAGGTTATTTTACCATAATTGCTCACGCCAGCTTGACACTTTTTGCTTGTTTTTTCATGGTTGTGTAAGGACAGACGTGAATTTGCTGCTGAGCTGAGTTACGCATGTTGTGATTATATTCATTCTGTTTGCCATACCCACATAAACAAACATATGAAAAGGGACACACATGACGTACACAGAGTTTGTCCAGCTATCCAGCACCTCCCATTTTGGTATTTGAGCGCATAGGAACAATTGTTTGGATTCTCCAAAGTGGGTGATATCAGCATGGCCAGTTGGCTCTGCATAGACACGCACAGTGAGAACTTAAATGAAGAGCTTTGGCCTTGCAGTTGCTATAACATTCTGACTCACTGGGTCACCATGAATTGCTAATAACCCAAATAAATATATCCTCTATCTCTGATTGCTTCATCTACTTGGTTTTGCCGCTATTGAAGATAATGTCCCTGTCCTCACCACTGCACAGACAGCCGAGGGTAGTAACATCTTCTATTTAATCCTTTCCATTTTTTTTTCACAAAAATTGTACTTTACTGAGTAGTTTTATTGCAGGATACTTTTAACTCATACTTGAGTATATTCATGAAGAAAAAAATATACTTTTACTCCATTAGATTTGGTTGCACTCTTTGCGTTACTTTTGATTTCACCCGTTTGAATTCAGTGCACGTTCAGTTTTTCTCTCATTGTCAGACACTACACTGTCTGCTTCAGCTCTGAAGTAGCCACACCCCCCACCCTCCCTTTCCATGGTTCCACCCAGAACAGAACAATTATGGCGGAATCAAAAGTGGAAGGTTTAGAAGAGGCACATCCCTGGCCACACATTCAAACGCTGTCTTTTTTTGCTACATAAAGCATTGCCATCTTTGTCTACCTAAAGATGTGGACATTTCAACTTATAAGAACTCAACATGGAATTTGAGGAAACGTGGCGGTAAGCTGCAATGTTTGCTACTTAACTAGCTGCTGCTGCTAATGCTAACTCAAGTTTTCCTGTTCTATTCTGAGTAAATTCATGAAAATAACCTAGCTAACTGTATTGGGGCCAGGCCAGAATTGTCATGATTTGTTATGTGATAAATATTTGATTTATTACTGTCTACTGTTTCTTTATATGATATGATTTGGATTGTACTAGAAGCTACATGTGGCTGCTTTGCACTTTATAGCTTGTTGATTATTATAAAGAATAAGTTTGATCAAAGTTACTCACTACTCAAGTTATCTTTTTAATAGATATTTTCTTACTCTCACTCAAGTAATTATACTCTTACTTATACTTGAGTCATTATTATCATAAAGTAACAATACTTTTACTTGAGTACAGTTTCTGGCTACTNACTTATACTTGAGTCATTATTATCATAAAGTAACAATACTTTTACTTGAGTACAGTTTCTGGCTACTCTACTCACCTCTGTGCGTGGGTCAGTTTGGACAGAGGATGTTGATGAGCAATTATCAAAATTTACATTGTTGATCTTACAGTATTTGCATGAGGATTTTTAATATGTTTATGAGAAGGTTTTTGTCATCATAAACCAGCCTGTAAGCCTGTACACCTCAAACATAGATACCTGAAGACACAGTATATGATACTATGTATTTTGTAGTGTAAAAGGAAAATAAGTAGGTAAAATTTAATCCATTACAATGGCGTACATTTAATATGAACTATTAATGATGGAGCATCATCAGTTGAGCACTTTAACCACTATGGAGAGAATTGCAATCAAACTCTAGCACTGTGGGTAAGAACATACTGCATGAAAGTATCTCTCCATGAGTAGCAGAGCTCTCATAACATGTTTAACTGTTGACAATGCTAATGAACCAGAAACCAAAAGCTTTTACACAACCAGACTCATCAAATACCACCAATTCCATCCATAGAGACTGTATTACTCAAAAATTATTTTTGTTGACAATTATTATTCTTATATTAAAAAAAAATGGCCGTTTCGATTTAGTTTAGCTTGCATAATGGTATAGTAGGGTACGAGTAGTGCTTGGATACCCACGCCATATTTTACTGTGAGTGATCATGATCAGAACCTGTACGCAAGCACAGCTCAAGTGTTGATTACCTTGCCCACCTTGGTGATGTGGGGGCCTTGAGTTGGTGACACAAACAGGAGTGACACAGACTTTTCTCTGCATGTGTGTGAACAGACCATGTTGACTGTGACATCGCCAGTTCAGTTAAAGGTGGGAACCGAAGTGTTGCAGGTCAGGCTACGGCCGAAATGTGAATGATCACATGGTGTAGCGCTAATACGAGCCAGATGGAAAAAGCACCACAACTAATGCAAGATCAAATTCTGCCTGGAAGTGTCGCTACAATATAGATAACAACAGCAGGTCGTCTTCCCGGTTATATATACAGTAGGTTTACATGCACGTTAAAACTTTGGTTCTACTCTGAATAACACAATAAACAGATTTTTTTCAAAAGTGACATAACATAATCAGATCAAAATCTGAATAATCCATGTTGGCTTACTCTAAGGAACAGACCTACTACAGATTTTGCAACTCTAACTCAATTTATTCACACGTGTAAATGATCCACTGTCTAATTGCAGGCATTTCCTCCTTTGCCGTACTTCCCCTCATACGGCGAGTATGCAGCAAGTTATGTATATTCAGTGAATGGACGTCTTTCTCAACCTTTTTTGCATTCAGTACAAGGAAACATCGGCATATAGCGTGCATGTAGACATATTGACAAGAGGATGTTGATCTGAATCTTGATCCAGAATCAGGATGTTAGAGGATGCTAATGAGAAACTGGTGCTGTCAAATAAGATACTCCATCAATTTGTGTTTGTTCATAAATTGTGATTGAGGATGAGTGACTGGTCACATTACGTATTTACTATAATAACTTGGTGAAAAAGTAGGTTTGAAATACCTGGGTATTAATTTTACAAGATTATCAGTTATCATTAAACCATAATACGTTGATGATAAGCAATGCATTACTTTTGGGCTTTATTATGTGCTCACCAGCTATCTAACTTATTTCAGACGAGTAAAATCTTAGCAATCAAATCACTACAGGCTACACAGCTTCCTACATACACCCTCTGACCTGCTCTTAGACATATAGCTAACCTGTTATATGTAAATACACACAGAATTGGACATACATGCACATAGGAACCCACTCACCCTAGCTGGAAGGTACGCTTCCCCTCCAGAGCAAGCACATGGCTGGCTGGTGCAGGAGCTGCAGAAGAAGGGCAGACGTGCTCTGGCCCCATCTCCAGTCTCCTTCAATATTTCATCAGGAACCTTTCTCCGGTCCCCTGGAGCCCAGCGGCCTCCCCCTGCAAAGCACCATCAATTCTTTATTCTTGCACTGCAAACAGCTGTCATTCGTCTCCCAACTGGAAATAAAGGAAGTTCCAAAAACCCTTTTGCATATTTTTTTGCTAAACTGTTCACCCTGTTCATTTGTTTCCTCTGTGCTTCCTTAATTGTTACACTTTGTGCTTCCTTAGGAATCAGACAAAGCCATCTCCTTAAAGGAGCATACCAGTAGTTTTGCAAGTTTGACCCCAATATATATACAACCCACAAACACACACTACATTACAGACAACCATTTCCCAAAACATACTACTGGACTTGTTTTTTCTAACTTCAAGATCACAAATGGTTTCAGTTCATTCCAGCATGCTATTAAAACTCACCCTGTAGACACTTGAAATGTGCTTGAGATAAGTAATCCATCCATCATCAGCAACCATGATGTTTGTAAAAAGTTTTTGTCAAAGTAACTTTATTTAACCAGTCCAACACAGAACTGAAGACAATGCATATCTCCTAGGAGAAAAGGAAATTAAAATCAACTGTACTTTCTACATTCAGACATACGAATTAGCAAGCAAAACAGTGAATTTTAAGGTGAGGTGATACATTTGATTTTGATAGAATATGGGATTTGGCAAAATAACAGAAAAACCACAATACGGTTTTATGTTTTGGAAATGGTTGACAGTAACGTAACATGTATGTGTGTAGTATTTATTGGGCTCAAAGATGCAAAATCACCGGTATGTTCCTTTGAGCTCTGGATTAAGAGTCACAGCTGATGTCCCAGCAAATATTATTATCCCATGTTATCCAGTTGCTCTTATGGTTGATACAGCTGAACGTATTGTTCTCACTTAGTGTTCTCTTAGTGGTCTTAGTGTTCCAATAACAAGGTTAATAAATACTAATATGGCCAACAAAATAAAACACTTTCATTAGACATATGACTTAGGGGAGCACAGTTGCTCAGCGGTTAACGCTGTTGGCTCACAGCGAGAAATCTCAGCCCTCAGTGTTTCCATGTGGAGGTTGCATGTTTCTTTCGAGTGCTCCTTAAGACAAATAATAAAATCCTTCTTTTCTTCTCCCTTTTGGCTTTCTGTCCAAACTAAGTCGACACTGTCCTCATGATTTTTCACATCCAAGAACAGAGCGTTTCAAAACCCACTTTCCAGAGCGGGTGAATCTGAAGACGTTGGTGTTCAAAACATGCTATAAGCCTGCACAGACAGAATTGTTAAGAACACTTCCTCCCCTCTAATTCTCTCTGAGATGTCTAATTTTGAATGCTAATACATCTGGCCATGCAATACAGGTGTTGTCATTGATCTATATTTATGATTTTGTTACTTTGCGAGCAGACATTAGCGAACAGGAATCATACATGAGCTATGATCAAATCACCATTTTATACCTACACTGAAACTTGATGACAGAACAAGCAGAATATTATATTATTATAATATATATAATATATTAATATTATATTATTATAAAATATATAATATATTAATATTATATTATATACTATATAAATGAAAACAAGCGATTTGCATTTTCAGCTATAGAGAAACACTTGAAGAAATGAGGGAAAGCAAGACCTTTTTTTTTTTTTTTTTTTNTTTTTTTTTTTTTTTTTGGTGTTTTAGTGTGGATGAAGAACTTTTTGATGTTCAGATGTGAAGACATTTTAAAATGTAGTGGACATAGCCTAAACTGCTAATAGAAATGAATGTGGATATGTTTGTGTGTCTATGTGTTTTAGCCCTGCGATGGACTTCCTTTCACTAAATGCATGACGGATGATAGATGGATTGACTTACAAACTCTGTCTGTTAACCAAGCCACTTATCACAAACACTCTCAATCATTCCGTGAAATAAACATTTTACTATTTACTGGCAGAAGGCGAGATCATTATATTTATAGTGTACTTATGACAAACGTATAATGGGTTGAAATTGCTGTATGGTTTTGGCAGTGTGCAGAAAGCTTTATAACACCCAGATTTAAGTAAAAATGTCAGCAGGAATATTTCACTTCATGCTAAAAACAACTTTGTGTTTCTGACAGCTCCCTGTGTTTAGCAAATGATTTCAATTTCAATTTCAATCAGTTTGGGGTTAAAGCTGCCAATATGGTGTGAATATGTATTTTCGCTCATTGATTCCATCTCCAGTCATATCATGGTCTCCCTACCTCCTTCTTTTATACAAAACATGCTACAGAACCTCAGGCGAGTAAGCTCATGTGCATCCATTTGTAATTCCCAACATGCATTTGTAAGTCTTTCAGATGGAGTCTGTCTGCGTATTTGTCATCGTAATATTTCCCTGGCCTGTCTCTTTCAAGCTTCCTCTCCTTTGAGGTGGAGGGGGGATGAGACAGATATGCTGCCCGCCTCATAAATGATCTGATCACAGGGATGACAAAATGAGACAATTAAAGATAAGAGAATAAAAGAGATAAAAAAGATGAAAGGAGGTATTCACTGCGTCACCAGCCAAATCACTCATTAGATCAGGCCTCATTCTCAGAAACGCCCAGCATTATGAGAAAACCGGGTGGGGCAGATCTTCTCATCCAACATTTCTCACCTCATTCATGTCACACGCTCTGGTTGACCAATACATTTCCATAAGCTTTCCATGGATGAGAGACAGACTTGTGGCTACTGGAGGATTCTGTGACGTAGATGACAGTAGAGAGGCATACATCATGCTGTCATTGGCTGTCAGTCACATGTTCCTCCTCCCCCATCCAGACACCCCATGAAGGACCCGCTCTGTCACAAGCAACAAACCTAACTGTTTCAAATCTGTGCATCTGTAGCTACAGTCTACCTGGAATCTAAACTCTATGACAAGGATGCAAGATAAGATGTAGGCTTTTATAAATTATAATGGTAACCACCCTGAAAGCAGCTGAGGAAGGTAAGCGATGGTCCGTCAAATCACAGCAAACAGAATCCCACTCTGTTATAAACCCCCTGCCCCTCAGAGCGGAAACCTGGGTCTGCTTCTGCTGAGACATGCTGCATTCAAGGACATCCTCAAAGAGCGAAAACATGGGAAAGGAGAGTGAGGTGAAAAAGCAAGCAGGATAAAATGCATCAAATGCATCGGATAAAGAAGTGTTAGAGGAGAGGGTCTGATTTAATAAACTCCACTACCCCACCCCCTTACCCTGAACAACCCTCCAAGGTTAGTTCTGCCTATCTGGCATATGAACTATATAGGCCAGAAGGAAGGAAACGGCAGAGGAAGGAGGATGAGAGCGAGATACCTTCCCTGCTCAGCTATTATTCTTTGTTAACCAGTGTTTAGCACTACTCAGCCTCTCTGGTGGTTTTCATTAAGAACGGAATCACCTTGGTTCTGCCAGGACCCATAATCAAAACCAGACGCCTTGGAGTTTTTAATTGAAACAAGATGGACTTCCACGTTGTACACAACTGACTTAATGTGACAACTTATCCCATCACTACAACAGTGTTTCCCAACCGACCAAGGAGAAAAACATCCCCTCAATGAGGGAAATCTAGGGGGTTTGTTAATATCCCACTGATTTCAGAGGGCTGTTATTGTTGAAACAACTCCAGCCTGCTATTTACTACCACATCAGCCTCTCGTTCTGCATTACGTTATTTGCATTGTGTTTGAGCTGTGCCTTTTCCTCGTCGGGTAATGTTGTGACCGTCAGTACTGTAGCCACATGTGTCTGGCTCCGGCTGTTTCTGGAGCCTGAGCCCGAGTGGAGCTTGGCAGTGGAAGAGCGAGGAACACATTGTGTGACTGTGTGTCCAGTGCTAGCCAGCTTTCTGGGCAGGGAAGCTTGCTTTTAGCAGAAAGAAAACAAGAGTCTGAATAAAAACGACAAGCTCAGAGCTGAGGATGTTTTTTCAGCCACAGCCAAAGCACCAGTTCCAGTTCTTGCTGTAACGCTGCCATAAAGATAATGTTTCATTCAGCTTTCACTTTTTATATAACCAAGGCCACTACTGAATTTAAAAAAAAAAAATGTCTCACATCTTGACAGTTCAGTTGAACCAAAAAATTGTGCTGGAACAGATAATCTACCTGCTTCTTTGTCTAACATTGTTCTCCCTGCCCCCTTTCCCTAATCCCGTGAGAGTGTTTGGATTTCTTTGAAAAACAATATTAATAATTGGAAATGTGGCTGCTCTGGCTCCTGCTGTGTGCTTTTCTTCCTTTGCTCATTTCCTTCCCAAAGCTCCCTTGATGTGGGGCTTGTTGTGCTGTTTTCAGAGGAGTGTGAAACTTCGGTGAGTTATTACTCAGGCCCCTCACCATACATCCTCTCTAACCTCTATGTTAGAGAGGGTATATGGTGAGGGGCATCACCTCGAAGGTGACAGTGTATGCTGTGTTATGGTATCAAATTGAGGTTAACGGTAAAATTTCCACTTTCTTCAGGTGGTGATTACCTTGGTCTATGACTGTTCGAGAAGATAACGAGATAGACATGTTACAGCAAGAAAAGCTGAATTAGTGTGATGTGTAAATATGGCAGCGTGTGTGCGTGTGCTGAATGTGTGCACATGCATGCAGGGAACATCAGCCACTAATCGTTTCCCACCCAGGCAGATTTGCACGGGGCAAGTCAGTTGACTGTCTAACATTCAGAAACCAAAATCACCAAAACCATGACCACAGGCATGAGCACTATCCTCCAAGGGGTGGAGATAAGAGGGAGGAAGTCAGAGAGACTACATATGAACGGCAAACCCTCCACATCACTGCATATTCTATATAATTACTGACCATAAATCAAAGAAGTAACTAGCCTTGTCATCAAATGGCAGTATTTCATACGTTTGCAGCAGCACCCAGTTTCTCCCACATCCATCACAAGCTAATGTTTTCTGTAACACCATCAACCTGAGCCCTCGCCCTTGTGTATGAGCTAGGGCTGTGGTGGAGGAAGAAGAGGGACAGATGGAGTGATGGGAGAATGAAGAGAACAGGTTGATGATCAGTAGGAAAAGAGAGAACTGAGGGTTTTGAGTGGGACAGAGGAGCCAGGGTAGCCTATTTGGTCAGCCACAGGGAGAGAGTGTTTACTGTTTTTACAGATTGTTATTCTAACCACCCACTCCCACTAGCATCTTTAGAATCTCCACACTTCCCAGTCCTTTAACTCTGCCTCTTACACACCATCCCACACCCAGAAGACTGGAGTCGGGGATGGGATGATTACTCTGTGTTTCTACGATGAGAGTGCAGAAAATGACCCTCAAAGGCTAAAGGTCTCGCAAACTCTCAAAGACTCATTCAAAACATGCAAATACTCAACATGCTTGTACCACACACAGTCTCATAGCTTCTGGTCTACGAGATGACAACAAGCACTTTTGTCCCCATGGCCCATAATCTCTGCGATGTGGTTTGCAAAACAATTTTCTTCTGGTTCCTTTAGGGTTGGGAGGGGAGGTTGATGACACCAAAGGTGATGAGAGGCGAGGAGGGGTCTGCCATAACGCCCTAACAGCATCCAGCGGTTTGCACCAATTGAGCATCAGGGGACCTTTCAGTGCCAAATGAGAGCAGAGCTGCACCCAGTGATAAGTGTGTAATAGACATGAATGGTTTGATGTGCATCCAGACTTGTCTTTGCTCTTGTGAAATTTTGATCAAAACAGGGAGTGGTGGAGAGGAGTTGTTGATGGCCTGGCCTACCCATGAAGCAGATAGGCCCAAAACAAATAAATACTAATCTAATCCTAGTTGTGGATAGACGCAGCATGAAGAGACTTTTGATCTACCCCAGAAATAAAACACTACTGTACATCTGCCTCAGCGAATGATCAAAACCGTTGATGTTGACCGAATGCCAAAAATACCATGCTGACCTCAAAAACATATTATATTTTTGGATTCTTATGTTATCCATAGCAGTAGAAGCAGACAGAAGACAGACTGTAGATTAATAGCTTCTCATTACATGAAAAGCCCGCCTGTAGTGAATGTGTCTTGTTAGCCTAGATTCCTCCTTCAGCTTGAGAGACCCTCACTAACTCTGAGCCATTAAAACAAACAGGGAGGTCCCTGAGCACCATGCATTGGACAAAGGTTAAAGCAATATCCCCCAGCACTATTCATTTCGGAGAATCCATCCCACACACTGGCTTTGATCCTCTCTCTCACTCTCTGCCCCGCTTTCTCTCTTGCTTATTCTGAGCCGGTGAGGAGGTGGCTATGCATGTATGCCTGTGAGTGTGCGATGAGAAGCGCAGTGCATCAAGAATCCCGAAGCATCAATTAAATAACTACAACAACCATCAGCACCCATATGGCACCACAAGATCTTTCAGCACCATGCGAATCCTGAGCTGAACCCACAATGATAAGTGTGTTTCAGATCTGCGCCCAGATTTGAGGGCGTCCGTGTGTGCGTGTGCGAAGTTCAGCTGCTGAAGGCCCCAGAGGAAAGCCTATCCCTCAGGCTGTTTACCTCCACCAGAGCTGTTTACTTGACCCCTGATGATTTAGATGCATAACCAAATAAAAACAGCCAGGGAAGTTCAAACAGCTAGTGACGCATAAAGGGTGAATGAGGTGGGATAGCACTGTGTTCGATGATGGCTCACAGCTGGACCTCCCCACGTCACCTACAGCGCTAGAAACAAACTAAGTAGAGCAGCTACTCATAATCCTAGATCAAGTCCTTTCTCAAACACTTAAGAAGCACTTGAGCCATTTATAAATCTTCATAACACATAATTCCTAAAGATTTCCATCACCGGCCAAAAAGCTAATTTCATTGAAGTTTAGCATTTGTCAGAGCAGTCTATGATTCATAAATTTGCCGAGACAAGCCTTTTGTAAACTAGCACAATCCTCTCTTATGTGTGTACATATAACCATGTATCCCACTTCTGGGGTGGATTTCATCATATTTCAACTTTGTGAACATTTAGACATTTGTACAGCATTGTTTATATTTTGACAGGAGGAGCATTGTTGTGTAGCAACAGATCCATTTATATAATTCCTTGTGTGTCGTAAGCACTTACGTAATGCCCCCATTCATTTAGATTGAACTGCAGCTCCCTTGAAGGCCCCTGGACCTGCAGACTACAGAACACACACCCATACGCTCACCCATGTCTGCGAGCACATACAGATTCTCATGTACAGTGTGAAGCAGAAATTTATTATCAGATGGAGAAAATGAGATAATTGATTTATAGATTCTATGATTTGGAAATCAACAAAAGTCAAAAAAAGGAAATAAAGCAGACATAATTACTGTTATGGACATTTAGGAATGGAAATGAGTACGAGAGCTTAAAGGACCATACTGGCAATTTTGCATGCTTAAGCCCAATACCCTACTACATGCGTCCATGTTGCGTTACTAACAAACAACAACAAACATAAAACCTTATTTTAGTTTTTGGGTTCTTTTGCCAAATCCCTTAATCTTTCAAAATCAAATGTCCACCTTAAAATTCAATCTTTTACCTGCTAACACTTTTGCATGATTATAAAAGACAGTCGTTTTAATTTCTCGATAAAAGCTGTCTTCTCCTGGGACTATATTCCCTGGCGGAGACATACGTACACTGTCTTTCATGCAGCTCTGTAGTCGATTGGTTAAATAAAGTTACTTTGACAAAAAACTGAATAGACATTATGTTTGCTGTGATGGAATTCTTATCTTAAGCGCATTTCAAGTCTCTACAAGTTGGAATAAACTGAAATCAATGGCAGTCTGAAATGTAGGAAAAAAAAATTCTATTATTTACCGCTCCAATAGTATATTTATATTTTGGGAAATGGTTATCAGTACCGTAACATGAATGCGGGTATATAGTGGGCTAAATCGCTGGCATTGTCCTTTAAACTGTAATATAGATGTCCATTAACATGTTCTGGATCAAGCGATATGGACTCATGTTGTTGAAGTTAGCCAAGGGACGTATATATGCCAAAGCATAATTCAGTTGTAGCAACTACTGTAGCAAGGGAAATATTTGAGAGGGTATAGCTTAGATCATGTTCTCACACAGGATGATGTCACCACTTTCAAATAGACATGCCTCACTTTGCACAGGTCACTTACACTTCGACCACATACACCCATATATCTCCACATACTGTCATATTGGCTCACAAATCCGTTCGTGTTTGCGTACGTGCAAGCACATTTGCACATAAACATAAAACACACACAGAAGCACACACATCTCACCCTCATCCAGGGTTTCTTTCTCAGTAATGGGCCCAGGCTGTGGTAAGCTGCTTGAAATAGAAGAAAGAAAAGAAACAAGAAGAGGGGGGATGGAGGAATGGGGGAGGAGGAGGAGACGGCAAATACATAGTTATAGGTGCATTTAGAAGCCCATGGTAGCCTTTGCTTTGATAGTAGCCCACCATCAGGAACAAAGCACCATCAAAAATGATCAGCCAACCGTAGCAGGTGTCTAAATTTGGACATGCGTGTGGTGAACACTGACACAGTGAGAACTATATTCGCAGAGACATCAGGTGGGGAAAATGAGGAGAGAAAATGACTAATATGAATTCTCATAATCTTATTATGGACCTTGTAATAAAAAAGCTCACATAGCAGGTGATGAAAACGATGTGAAAATGGACAAACAGTCAGAGCATCACTTTTCTAATGTGCTGATAGAAATATGGGGAGATGGGGAAGGACCACTAGAATGGTTTTAAGCTTGAATTGTGTTGAGCTCATGAAGCGGTGACCTTCCAGCCGAATCCTGCGTAAAAATCTGTCTGACATCACCAAGACTTTTCCATCTCACAATCAGAGCACTGTTTTATTTGGAGAACAAGATAGTCTCTCACTCTATTTTACTTCCACACACTCACTCTTTTATACCATAATGTGCATTCACAGATGCCTGCATGCACACACACATGCACACACATACACACAGAGCAAGTGTTTTCAGACAGAGAAAGTGAGTGATATTCCTGGTGTGGTTGAAGGGTGGAGTGGGAAACACTGGACCAAACCTGGTATAAAGTTAGAATCATGTTGCCATATGAAAATGACCTCATTTCCAAATTGAGGAAAACGGGATACGTTGGAACACAATGCAGTGGTAGGGCACCCCAATTTCCCTGTCATGCATGATAATAATCTCATAACAGTGAGTGATATGATTTTACAAAGAGTTGGCAAAAGGGATGCCACATGATGTCAGCATATAACTCCATTTTTGGTGCCAGCGAGTGCCCTAATCCTATGACGCTGATGGATCTAAGCAAAACGGAGTGATTTCATTGCAGGGCTCGTATCAGAACACAAACGTCTTACTCTATCTGTAGTATATACTGTATGTCTCATGGCTGCTTTTACTCAAACTATATGATGAAGGAAGGAACATCTTTGTAATGGCTGTCATGGAATAAACCAAGAGCAATCAAGCAGATTACTTGGCTCTATATTGTCTTGGCCTTGCCAGCAGTGTGGCTTTTGTGCTGGTAAATATTTGCTGTGAGTTGAGTAGCATGGCATCAGCACATCACAGGGACATTTTGTATTTCCCAAACATTAGCCTGGTGACGTCAGGGGGCCCTAATGATGTTTAACAAGCCCACCCAGTCCAGCATCACCCCATAAACAATTGTGATATACCCTTAGACCCCTGTCCAACTACTTTGGAGCACAATACAACCCTACACCCACTTAACCTGGCCGCCCTCCATGTTACTTTAAGGTAGCAAAACAAGACACTCTGTAAAACTTTATTTTGACTTTCCCACCTTAACCTGATTGTACAGTGCTGGCCTGCTGAAGGATCCGGCTCAGCTGGCTGGATGTAGGGAAACCCTGTTTGATAATTAGAAAAAAAAAGAGAACGACCTTCTTGAAATTGACTGGAAAACCCATAATGTCACCATTCCGAATGTGACAGAAAAAGAAAAAGAGGCGTAGCTCGACGAAAACAAAGAGCGGGACGGCAAAAAGGAAGAAAATGTGGAGAATGGAAAAGTGACAGTAAAAAGTTATAATTTGTGACTGATTAGCAACCATTTCCAATTAGAACGGCGGAGGACAGGAAAACCAGAGGGAGGGAGGGATGGGGTCGGTGGGGTTCATTTCCATCCGGCAAGCCTCAAAAACACACACACAAACAAGAACTTTCATGGAGCCGAGTTTTCCAGCAGGAGCCCAATTTGTGTTTGGGCTCACTTACACTATTATATTGGTCCAGTATGATCTCAGCTCAGACTGAGGCTAAATGTCTGTGTCTGTCTGTTTGTAGGTGGGATTTTGTGTATGTGTGTGCAAGTGCCTCCATTTATGTGCATGTGCTCACGCATGCATGCATTATGTGTACACGTGATGTCCGTACGCATATGTAGCTGCGGTTGCGTATATACGTAAGTCTGTGTATGTGTGTGTGTGTGTGTGGGTCTGTGTGTGTGGGGCTGCCAGTGTGTCTGACAGGAGAGCAGAGGTCATGCTAAGGTTGGGATGAAGTCAGAATGTAATTATGCTTCAATGAACCAAAGGGAAGTAATAAAGACCAGCTGCATGTTGTGTGACTCTTAAAGTTCCACTTAAAGTAAGCTCCACATTCTCTCTCCTCTCCCGTGCTGTGCTCAGAAGGGGAATACGTGGTATGTTAATGCTCCTGCCTCAAAAAGGGGATACATGAAGAGTTCAGAAAAACACACACACACATGCTAAATAAGACAAATACACGGATTCATATATTATTAAAGAGCACAGCGTCAGCAGCAAATAAAGAGATAATAAAAATGGGCAAAATATTTCCTCTCGCATTCTAATGGGGCAGGGTTGCCAAGGTGACCTGGCATGCAGCCAGGGACGGAGATGGTCACTGAGTGCATATATGGGAGGAAAAGGGGGTAGGAGGGGCGGGTGACACACCAGGTGGTTTCACTCGGGTGATCCAGTCTCAACTGCTTGTGTCAAGAAAAGAAAGGAAAGGAAAGAAAAAACATCAACGGGTCTGTCAAAAACAAGAGCGAAAAAAGGGAGAACTTCATCTTCCCCTGCATGAGCCTCCTTTCTCTCGCTCATGTGATTTTTTTTTCCCTTCTTTTCTCCCTCACTCACTCCTTTTGTTGCTCTTATATCCTAAATCTTTGTTGTTCTCTTTCTTCTTTTTATTTTCTTTTGCTCCCTCTCATCATCCTCTCCCCATCTGTCTCACTCAGACATGTTTTCCAGGGCCTGCCATCCTTAGATACCGTATCCACCAACAGTAGCCAGCCAGTGCCTAGTGGGGAGCCCCTGGGGAAGGCTGGAAAGCCGAGAGGGGGGANCCAACAGTAGCCAGCCAGTGCCTAGTGGGGAGCCCCTGGGGAAGGCTGGAAAGCCGAGAGGGGGGAGGGGAGGTGGGGTGCTCCAGGGAAGGCCTGCTGGGTACGGGGTGATACGGGTGAGTTGGAAGGGAGATCATGAGCCCTCCTACCTGATAACCAAAGCAACCCTATCTGGAGATGCATGGATGGAGAAACATTGGCCAATGTCCAGTATAACAATGCAGACAGAGAGAAATAGGTCAGGAGGAGATGAATTTAAACTATACTAACGTTAGAAATTCCCCTGTAAGCCATTATAGCCTGAAAGTAAACATATGCCACATGGATGAATGGATTGCATGTAAACATCTACTCTACTCCACTAGTTGGAATAGCAGTAGCATACGTAATAGCATATGGAAATTTTAACAAACTCAAATTAAAGAGGATATGTTTCTTTGCATTGCTATATATACTTTATTATTCTTGTTACAAGTTGTTTGTTTATCTTTTTAAGCTTTATTTCATGATATCAGACCTTTATATAAGACCTTTACATGTGCAAATTTCTGTTTTAAATGCTTTAAAAGTCACATTAAAACTATAAAGAGAAGGAAAAAGTGCCTTTCAGCTTCTCCACACATGCTTATATTGTTGTGTAAAATCTCATAATACATGGCTTATAGGGTCCCGTGAAAGTATTTATGAGTTATTGGGAACTTATATGAAGGAAAGAGAGAGGTACAGCTTGATTCTGACAGCTAAGCTTGCTGGGA
Source organism: Lucifuga dentata (assembly GCA_014773175.1). Taxonomy (NCBI): domain Eukaryota; kingdom Metazoa; phylum Chordata; class Actinopteri; order Ophidiiformes; family Bythitidae; genus Lucifuga; species Lucifuga dentata. Next base: position 205,099 of record VXCM01000144.1, read on the forward strand.
AAACCGCCCTGGATTCCATGAGCTTCCAGTGAAAAACAAGCAGGCGTTTATCAGGGAAACTACAAGTCACCAGGTCCTGATGTGGCAACTGGAGGCTGCTGTCAGAAGGGGGCTACGTTAACAGACACTCAGCAGTCATCCCTGAAACATGTGGTTCCTGTAAAAACAACCCCCGTTTCCCCCCTCCATGCACTCCTGCCACTATCCAGTCACACTGCCCAGTCGACAGTGAGAGAGAGATATGTTTTTCCTGCGGGTGTCCCCCCTGGGTATGGTGTGTGTGTGTGTGAGAGAGAGAGAGAGAGAGAGAGAGAGAGAGAGAGACGGGGCTGTTCATTATTATGGTGTCAAGGTCCACACCACAATGCTGCAACTGGTCTTGATTTAGATCAGACTTATTCACTGTTTATCAGACAAGCTGGTAGATTTGTGCAAGTCTTGTCCAATTTATGTATTAAGGGGAAAAACATAAACAACTGCATTATGGTTTTGATTTTTCAGGCATTTTCCTGTTTGTTAAATACTCTAAAGAAAGATCAGGAAAAGCAGGGGATGACATGCGAAAAAACATCCAAATCCAGGATATTTCCATTCCACATGACTCTTAGCCAACAGACCCATCAGACTGGCTCAATTATCTTTTTCATCTTAGTCATTTTACTCCTGTTTTTATTAAAAGGTTTTTCAGAATGATTGTCACAGATGTAGAAGGGCATGTCTACATTCCATGATTTGAAAGTATTACAAGCAATTAAAGGTAACGAGAGGAACACTTTAACCGCATGAACAATATTTTTAGGTAAAGTAATAACAGCAAGGAAAGTTTTCTTTTCTTTTTTTTTCAAGATTAGATGCAAAAGAATAGAATAGAATCTGTAGTTTAGATTTGTTTTGTGGGGCGTTATGCGGTGTTCTGTTTGGTGTCAACCATCTGACACCCATAAGGGACAAGTGGAGCTCTTCACCATGAAATAATCCCTCAAAACATATTGCCTAAGCCTTTGCCTTTTTTTTTTTTTTTTTTTTTACATCCATGTTCATCAAATATATTTTACCTTGTAAATTTAGTATGAATTATAATCTTACTACCTCCAGCATGAACTGCAATATAAATGGGGGATATGTATGTTGGACATAGGAATAAGTCAATGGCCTGTTTTATAACCTTCGTTAAAGTGTGATTTCTATATCCAAATACATAATATGCACTGCAAAATGTGACAAGTTGATCTTACTTTAAAAAAAAAACTAAGAAACCGATTGCCTTGAAAAGGGTAAGTAAACATAAATATATAGTCTTAAGTTCAAGTTGACATAAAGTAAACAGAACTTAAGACTAACAGTTATATTTACTTACCTTTTTCAAGGCAATCGGTTTCCTAGATTTTTTAAAGTAAGATCAACTTTTCACATTTTACAGTGTGGATATTGAAAACTGATGTTGGGACTTGAATTTACACTTTCACGCTACATTAAAAAGCATTTTCCTTCTCTCATTAGAGAGAGAGAGAGGCTATTAAAGCCATCAATTTTTTAAAATAAATAACTTTTTTGAGTGGCCTGCCACTGCCCGTGTTCCAGAAGGAGGTACCTTCTGCAAATCACAACTCCTGATTCAAATTAATTTATTAACGCGAGCGAGCAGAGCCAGGAAGTTGAGGTGCAGTGTCGTTTTAAATTTGTGGGTGGATTTTATGTGACGAATGTGTCCCAGCTGTACTGACTGCATTTACACCTAACTAGCTACATTTACATATGAGGCAATGCAATATCATGTATGTTTCCTTATTCGAATAGCATATCTGGACAGAGATGGCATTTTAATACAAAGTGTACATGGGTCCTGCATGAGACTTTTGAAGAGATTTGTTTTCAGTTCTTGCAGGAGGAAAGAGTGTGCCTCTGCAGACCTTAAATAGACCGTGGAGGTCGTTCCAAACATTAGAGAACCAGGAGGGAGAAACTGTTAAGGCCAGATGAAGGTGATCAGGTCAGGCACCACCTAATAGTAGCAACATGAACTCAGCAACTGTTATGTTCATTTTCCATTTGACCTTTGACACTTTCCTGAAGAGGGAACAGGGTACCGTGTCAGAAAGTCCCGAAAACAAATGCCAAACACTTAGTCTTGGCAGCGATACGACATTTCACAGCTTACACTTCTCTAAGTACGTGACAACTCGGAGCCATGAACTACTAAACATATCCTTTTGGAAAACTCAACACTTCTCCTCACAATACAACTATATTTACACAAAAGGAATCCTGGAAAGCTAAACAACATGGTGGAGCACCTAACCAACGCTCCTGAAAAATACATCAAGCTAAAAAAAAAATAAAAAATACGCGAGAGAAAAACACATCCTGCCTCACATGTAAACCTGACTGACCCAGCAAAAAACAAAAGTACATCCTGAATAACAGGGAGGTTGGTGTTAGGGATGGCATCCTGAAGAGCGTGCCCAGGGAGGGAGAGGGGACAGAGCGGATGCAGCTGGGTCCAAGGTGGGCCTCTAACCTCTGGGCCAACCTTACCAAAGACATGTCTGTTAAGCGGACATCCTCTTTAATAGACACAGGAAATCAGACAGTCTGGACAAAAAAGACATAGCCCAAGCTTGCACGCACTGGAGACACACGTTATGGAACACGCAACGACACACAAAGACATGCAAGATGATGAAGAATCAGTAATTGGCAGAAAAACACCTGTAAGAGATCATAGACATGCAAGAACTGATGGACGGACCAAAACTGAAAATCCTTGCTGAACTTTTACCCAGATGCTGAGATGTAAAACCCAAATCCGCACAACTGATGCTTTTCTCATCCATGCACCATCCATTTGCTTTGCATCACACAAACACATTCACTTTAATACACATATTATGCTACAATATTTACAAAGGCTAATACTCCTGCTCCCCGTCCACCTCATGTGCAGCATTAATCAAGAATACACTGTGTGTAAAACATAGAGCCATTAAGAAATGCAGGGCCAAAAAACTTATTTAACAAATTAAGCACATGCCAAATGTTTTCATTAATCTCTCAATTCAATACAATGTTGCAGCTGAAATGTGTTTCATTGCATACAATAAAAATGCTTTTTGTAGAATTGTGTTAGTATTTTACTTGATAAATTGAAGCCCACTGAGTGGTGGTCCTCTCTGCAGTTGAGTTAGGATGAGGACACAGTGTGTCCTTACAAGAGGCCTAAAACCAAACACCAAAACCCCAAAGAGCCCCCCAACCCCACTATAAACCCTGTCAAAGTTCTGTTTGAGGAGTTGTATGTGTGTGTTTGTGTGTGCATGCGTGTCCACCCCACATTTTGGAGAGTTCTGCCAAACACAGATCCATGTAAGGTCATTAGCCCACCTCGGACGTCTCTGCTTTGTGTCTTAATGGCAACTTCCCAAACACTGAGCTCCCCTCTGTCAGGGCTTCCCACAACTCACATGAACACACTATCTCTCACAGACACACAAACACACACAAAGCACACATACAAATAGTGTACAACCTGGCTGCCGTAGTGTAGGAGGCATAGAGGAGCCTAGTTTTCGGTCTATAAATAGTGGTTGGTCTGATTGTGCGGTGCTCAGGGAGAAGACGACGTTACTTTGACTGAATAAGTTGTTACTGGTTCCTTATTCTGGACCTCTGAGTATATTTACATGCTGTACTCAAATTTTTTATCTGAACTGCAATTAAGGCAAACAATGCAGAGTTAGTCACATATATGCAATATAATTAATTGGATTCTGTCAGTTGGTGAATGTACATGATTTGTTGTTTAATCGGCAACTGAGGGGAAGCACGCCTGGTGAGGAAATGCAAGTGCATAATGCTCACGCTAACTGTAAACCGATGTATCGTTTGCATGTTAAACGATCAACTTACACCAGCGTTAATTTACACAGTGTAATTTATGCAGTCAGTCTGCTTATGGCGTTTGAAAATTGATTTAGTGTCTTAGAGTAGAGTCAAAGTGTTATCATGCTTGTAAACGTACTGACTGACAGCAGCTCCACTTTCCGATCAGATAAGTTATCATTCTGAGAAAAGTAACTGATAACCTTTGAAGCACTCTAAACTTATCACTACATTTTCAGCTGAAAATACAATTTGACCCTGCTTATATGCATAAATCTTCTTATGTTCTCTTTGTAGACTGAATCTCTTTGAGTCTTTGCGAAATCCTATAAAAGAGGGAACATAGTGTCACTACATGGCAGCGCTGGGGGAGCAGCCTTTGATGACCTCTCCACTTGCTTTTTTGGTCTTTGTGAGATCTTTTCTTCGAGAATAAATATGCCATATGATTTTTTTTTGTCATGTGAGCTGTGTTACTGGACTTATCAATATCAGCAAAACCTTCCAGATTCTTACACCTGCCTACCAGTACTCAAAGAAGTCCTGCAGAAAAAGGACAATATGGGCTTACAGATGATCTTTGTGCGTTCCCGTAAGCATGTCACAGCTCTCTCTCATTCATGATTGTAATGCTCCTTTTGTAATGTAGCAGAAGTTTGCCACATCACTATCGATAAGCCAATCCACCTTAAAATAACACCACTTGTGGAGATAGAGGGAGATGAGATCACTTTCTAAAGAGGTTGTGGGAAGGTTGTGTTCCCTTCTGGAATGATACGATCAGACAGGGGCCTGCTGTTTTTCAAATCTGATTAATCCACTAATTTCTCAATGTCCAAAACTCAAACCAGCATAAGTGCTTTTCATCCTAGTCAGATGATGGATGTTTTTTTTTTTTTTTTCTGCAGCACCTCAAGCTAGATGACATTACACATGTTCTAAAACAGAATTAAATATTCTGTGGCAGTGGCCGTTTTAGTTTCACGGAATGATCCACAGTGTTTGAAGTTAAATAATCATAAAATGTTACTCAGTGGGAGATTACGCTTATATAAAAAATATACCACTCTTAGCAACATACCTATGCAATGAATTAGCAAAGTTGTTTTTGAGTGCTGCTGTTTTAGAGCGCAGGTCTGCACTCATCACCTGCAGTGAATTTATTAGACCCCTCCATGCATGAGGTCAGCACGTTTAAGGCTACTGATATGTCAGTTATTTAAGTAACTCTGAAATATAGTCTCACACACATGTTACAACAGACATACAAGAGGTATGCTCAGAGAAAACACACACACACACACACACACACACTATGACTCAGGCCAGCAGAATGTGCTGCCTGCTCAGTTCTCATCTGGACGCTCTAGACATGAGATAAACTGGATCCAATGATGACTGTCTGCATAACCAGAGGAAAACGACCCCCTGGGCTGAGCACGCACACACGCACGAACGCGCGCACACGCACACACACACAACCCCCATGCATCCAGCTCTATAGCATAATACATCTAATCCCAAACAGCACAAGGCAGTGTGTGGGTGATCCGTTGCATATGGCCTGAGAGGAAATTTACACACGCTATCCATTCATTTACTTGGTTGTTTATCTATGATGAATCAGGGCACTACATCCTGTCACCCACTTGCTAAACAAGTCATATATCTGCAGGCTAATTGTCTGGTACAGTATGTAATGTATTGTTAATGTGTTTAATATTATATACAGTGTGCAACATCTATGGACAGACGGGGTTAAAAATTGGAAAGAATCCCGTAAGGAGTACTTTTCTATGGAACCTTGATCTGTGGAGGATGTGCTCTGTGTTTCATGTATGCGTTACTAGAGGGTATATCTGTAAATAATGCATGAGAAAATGTATGTTCTTTCTAAAGGTGGCAGCAGATAATGTGTGTCATGAGTGGGGCAGATGCTGAGCTGTTTGGTGACCTGCCTCAGTCCATGTCAATGCTGCGGTCTGAGGAATACATTAGTGGAACACTCAAAAGCAACGAATTAAAAGTATGTAATCAGAGTACATAATCAAGCTCAAATAACATATAAAATACATTAAACACAAATCCTAATATTGGTATAACCATGTTATTTTGCCCCTCTGCCCAGTCATTATCCTCCCTGGCCAAATGAAACACAGTTCGGAAAATCAACATGGACCCATTCCTGTCATTGCCATAGTTGCCATTTTCATTGCCTTTGATTTTTCCAGTGTGGAGAACCTTCATTTGTTTTTACTGCTACTGTCACACATTAAGCTGCCTGCAACCTGACACATCGTGCCATAAAACTGGCGCACAAAGTGTACATAGTACATTAAACACACACACACCTGAAATGTACATCGTCATGCATGAATGCCAGATAACAAAGATTTCTCAAACTCATAAATCCATACACACATTCCTGGCAGTGAGGAGGTAATCGAGTTCCTTTACATCAGAGTTTCCTCCAGTCCCCCTTGTTGGGAAATAACAAGAGAGAAAAAGCATGATGGAGAGAGAGAGAGAGAGAGAGAGAGAGAGAGAGAAGCCATCGTGGCCACTCACACAAAGAGCGCGTTTGAACGCCAGCGATGCAGATGGAGCAAGTGACTGCGTAATAACAACGCCGATGACTGATATTTCTTCAACACCGGAGCCTCCACATGGAAAAGAGCAGAACGGGGGTGGGTGGAGGGAGAATAACACTGTATTCACCTGATGCCAGACCATAACGTTATGACCATTCCCTGTTACATTTACTGGTGGGGAACACTGAGTGGTGCAGGAAGCAGCTATAACATTGTTTTTCCCCTCCTGTTAAAAAGCCTGTTTTCTAGTAAAACCTCAGGGGGTTCAAACCCACAGCTTCACTCAATCTGCTTCCAGGGGGAAAGCTGAGTCACCTGAGCCCACCTCTGTCATCTGGCTCTCTCCATCTATCTCTCTTTCTTTCTTTTACTCTTTCCTCTTCTCTCCCTCATTGAGTTGAGCAGAGAGATTCAGCCCNCCCCCCGCAAAGAAAAGGTGAAAAAAGGCGTTTTTTATTTCAAATGTGCTCACTGTCATAGATCCATAATGTAACCCAGAGAAGTTTCACGTATTACATTGCCACGAAATGGGCAAGAAATGTATAAAGTGGATATATACATTGAAATACGAACCATCTATTGGTATTTTGCCTATATAGCGATGTTATGCATTATGGTCCAAAAGACACTGACAAAGGGAGGTCAAAGAAATATAATAGCTACCTCTCTTGTGAGTCATTTAGTGGGTCATGGGCTGCCTTCTCAAGATGTCATTAACACAACAGAGGGATCTTTAACACACATACACAAACACAAACAGATATTGTGTTACAGGGCCAACAACTGAGAACAGAAGGGAAAAACAGGCCATGATCATAACAAGGCCAAAGCAAGATGGATCTGTTGTTGTCTGGATCAGGACGTCGCTAAGCAAACTTTTTAATTACAAATAGATTAGGCCACTGTGATGCTGTTGTGTGGTCTTTTTGTAAACTGCCTCAATATTTTGTTTTTGACTTGCGTGGATTCTTTCGTTTTGTTTGTCTTCAGAAGACGCAGGAATCTCTGTCTGTCATGAAGGCCAGGCCAGATGTTTGTGCATGGGGGGGGGCGGAGAGAGAGAGAGAGGATGAGGGGTAGAGGGTAGGGGGGTACACTACAGGCCAGAAGTTTGAGGACAACCCCAGATTTAAAAAAACAAAATCATCAATACACTGTTTGTTTTACAATTTATTGCACAGGAAATGACAAAAAATAATAAATAAATAAATAAATAAATAAAATAAAATAAATGTAACTAAATATTTTTCAAGAAGAATTAGTCAGCAAGAGCACATTATGTAGCCACAATGGCTTAAGAAGTGATTTTTAATGAAGGCATGCCCAGTCTGTATTAGTGCAGCACTCCAGTTGTTTCCAGCTGCTGTCTGCCTTCTCCCACATCATTTTGGATTAACGTGCTACACAGTCTGCTCATGCTATTGTTCAGTAATGCTGTGGGGGGGTGTTTTGGGTTGAGAAATCTGGAGACTTGGTCCAAGTTAAAGGAATTATGAAGAAAGAGAATTTACCATTTCATCTTTTAAAGACATGATTCCATCCGGTTTATGAATTATTGGTCAAAATTTCATTCTCCAACAGGACAACGATCCAAAACATTCATCAAAATTATGCCAAAATTACATCCATTCAAAACAGAAGCAAAAGGTTTTGAGAATTATGACTTGGCCAGAGGGAGTTACTTTGGAAACCAAAGTCTGAGTCTGAAATGACTTCAAAGTGCTTTTATGTTGACTAATTCTTCTTGAAAATTAATTAGTTACATTTATTTTATGTATTTTTGTCATTTCCTATGCAATAAATTGTAAAACAAACAGTGTATTGATGATTTTTTTTTTNTTTTTTTTTTTTTTTTTTTAATCTGTGGGTGGCCTCAAACTTCTGGCCTGTAGTGTATGCGGGAAAAAGCTAAGGCCTGCACACGCCTCCTAAACTGGGTCACTTTTGTGCAGTTAGACCTACAATAATTTCACCCAGATAAAAAATTCACACTGAATGGCAGCAAATGTGATTCCAGTCACTTCGGAAGCGTTAGACTGGTACCACGGTGTGTAATGGGGCATTCGATGTATTCTGTTTTCCTCCTTCGTACTGCCTCTGACTTGGATCCAGCTCTGAGCTGTGGGCTGATGTTGTTATTGTTGTTTTTCGTGCTGAGAACAAGAATCCCAGCCAAAATGTACTCCTGTTGCAATAACAAGACCTAGAGGGCCCCTGCTCTGCTCTGCACTGAGCATTATTGGTACAGGGGAGCACCAACAACGATGTCTGTGGACAATCAGCGATCAATTTGCTAAGGGGTGGGATGGGAGTTCAGCCAGAGACTGTTCTTTTTCTACGTCCCTCCTGCAGGCTGAGTCTCTGTCGCTGGTAGACAGCTATCTCTGCTCACTTCCTCTTGTGTGTCATCTGCACGGGGCCACATGGAGATGTTCAAATGTCAGAACATCGTGGCCCATAGCAGTCATAAACATAAAAAGTGGGGTGGAAAGACAAACAGAACACACATGCAGACAGATTAACCAGAGAAGAAACACACACACAAAAGGAGGATGATACACATAGATGCACGCACATATTGCATATCAGGTAACAAGAGGCTTTTCTCTTGCAGGCATCTAATTGATGGCCACATACTGCAACATGTCATTATACTGATGCATAACTGTTAGGACAACTACAATAAGTGTAAGCTCCCTGCTAGTACAGTTGATAAAAGGGTTACTGAGGCTGAGGGTGGAGATTAGGATGGCAGTGGAACCCCTCAGACCCTGCTATGCCCCCACTACTGGGGAAACCCCACTCATTCCATCAAAACTATTTACATAACTCCATGGAGAAAATTGGCCTGTAGCAGTTAGCTTTTCCATGTGCGCCACACAGTAGAGACGCTGTTACGATAATTGTCCTCTTACACGAGCAGAGGGCATATAGAGTACAGTATTTACAGTAAGAAAATAAAGATGGGTGGGATAGTGAGAGGGAGAGGAAAAAGAGAGAAAAAGAAAAGAGAAAGAAAGCAAAAACTGCTGATCAGGAAAGAGTGTGGGGTTCCACGGATATTCTCCCAATACAAACACATCTAGTGTTGATTTTTGTCATTTTCTTGGCTCTGTGAAGTACAGTAGTTGGCAGAACAGTGAGCTCTGATGGTTTGTATGACTGGCTGTCATGGTCTTAGGTGGCTTCCCACTGCCTCAGCGTATGCCCTTCTCTCCCTGGTGTCCCTCGCCTCTCCTCTCCCTTCTCGCTCTTCCATACTTCTCCTCACTCGCTGTCTGTCTGCCATTTCTTCTCTCTCTCTGCTCCAACCCAGCTGAAACAACAATTCAACCCCAGTTGTGCTGCCCACTACACCTACTGCCCAGCTGGCATCCATTGTTCGCAATTAGCACCAAGGCATGTGTTTGACAGCATGCGTACTTGTATATGTGCATACTTGCTTGTCCACGTTTGCAGGAAGCGTGTTGGTGCAAATGTGTTCTTGCACATGAACGACAACAATAATTCTCTTGCATGTTTTATCGGCAGAAAATTGGGCAGCCTGAGAAAACGATGAAAAGACATGGATTTGAACAAGTCCAATTATTAGGAACAATCCATCAATATGCAGAGCAAGACCTGGAGAAGGCTCAGCAGAAAAACATGGCAAAAAGTGAAAGCAGAAAAAATGTGGTTCTTACGAGGAGGGAGAGAAAAATCTGTCTTTATAATCCCCCTGCTTCGGCTTGCCAACTTTCTGCTGGCTGTTGGTAGTGCGGAAATGAGAGCGTGCTAGATTCTCCCCTCCCGAGAATAACACAAACCCCTCAAAGCTCAAATCAAACACACAATCCACGTCACAGGAAACCATTTTGAAGCGTAAAACCTCCCAATGGGAGCTCCATTTGAATGCTGCGGGTATGCACTGCCTTGCTCGCCCCCTGCGCCTCCCTCTCTCCCTTCTCGCTCTCTCAAGGCTTCAACCACAACCTAACCCGAACCACACCACCTCTCAGACGACAAGACTCCTTTTCTCTCACTCTGTCCACTTCCCCCTTTATTCCTTCCTTTCCTTTTTTCCTTCTTTGTTGTTCTCTGCTGCGCTCTGCCTCTCTTTGCTATCAGAAATTCCAATAACAACATTAAAAATGAGAAGCATGGCACAACAAAGTGGAGAGTAAGAGATTCTTGATTCGAGAGGCCTTGATTATTTTTATTATATTTTTATCTGATATTAAACTACCTAAGGCAGTGCTGCATATGTGCCATCTCTCCTTGTTCTACCTACACCTGATTAGCTAAATCAGGTGTGTTTAGCCAATCAAGACTTGGATTATATGAAAATACCTGATTTAGTTAATAGGGTGCTGTTAGAGCAGGGAAAGATGGAAAAATATGCCATACTAACAACCAGAGGTATATACACTGAGTTATTGGTTTATTTGCTACACCTGTGAAATTGAATGCAACCCGAGTTTGGTTATTAAAGGCAAAAACACATGTGAGTAGACACAGGCACACATAGCACATAGTTTAATCAGGTTAAAGGTCATGAGACAGCCCTCTGTGCTGAAGTATTCAAGTGACCTCTCTTTCTACTAGCAGCCCACACCCCCAATCCCATTCAAATCTCAACCACAACTCCTAGTACCCCCATTCTGTTCTCTTTGCTTATCTAAACCACCTCTTCCCTCTCCCCTCTCCCCTCTCCCCTTCTTCCTCCTCTCTGCCTGGCAATTGAAACGCAGAGGTCAGGAGGGTATATGGGAGGCAATCACAGTAGTTTGTTTTGGCTCTCTCACCCCCACCCCAAGTCCTTGGCTGTGAAGAAGCAATGCAGCCACCTTGCCTGCTTGCTGCCTGGGAAACAAACACATCCTTAATCACCCAGAGGCCCTCTATCCGCCAAGGCCACACTAGTTGAGCCCCGTCTGACGAGCTCAGGCCAGAGAAGTTGGACTTCATCTCAAGAACTCAGGCCATACAAGTCAAGCTGTGTCTACTGAACCCTGGCCACATTAGCGGCAGCCAGACAGTCAAATCCAGGTCGCACTAGTCGAGTCCCTTTTGTTGAAACAAGGCCAGTGAGGCCAAACTCTTAAAGCTCAGTGTCTGCTAAACCCAGGCCACTCTAATCAAGCCCTGATGGTCATACTCAAGCCAGAAAAGTCAAACTCCATCTTCTGAATCCAGGCCTCAGTAGTCCAGCCATGTCCATGGAAAACACTCTCCCATTTGGCTGGGAGAGTGTTTTTGTCATTACGTAGGCTATGTGTTGGCTAAATGTAGGATTCTCTGACGTAAGTGGTGTGCAGCTGAGGGCTGGCAGTGAAATGAGATGTTTGTCAGTGGAGGAGAAGCTGTTAAATAAGAACCAATGGCCAAGAGCCATCTAGACCAGAGATGAGTTGGACACATTGTGTTACACCATCCCTTCCTCCTAATCCCCAAAATCAAGATCTATAACTCCTAAACCTCATTCTATTTGTTCATAAGTCCTCACCAGTTCACCTTGTCAAATATTTTCCAAACCACTCAGTGCCTTACCTCACTTTCACCTTGCCTCACGCCCACCTTGTACATCAGTCACAAATGTGTTCATCTAAATGACCCAGGATCAATAAACTTGTTTGTGTGTTAGCATCAGGGCATATTAAAACCCAGGCAGCATATTTGTAGCTCCCCCAGCATGGCTAGTTTAACTATGCGAGCCAAGCTAAACCTCTGATCTGTATGAGACTCTAAACCACAGCATTCTCAGACATTAAAGAATCTCCCTGTTGAGATATCTTATTAGCATGTAGTTTTACCCATACAAACACTGGTAGCACATACCAATACCACTACACACCACACCCACTATGACCTGATCTTCCTCCATTGGGATATCGGACACTTAACCTTGAGGCTCGGCTCTCTGGGTGATATGAAGAAATTAGCAACCCTGGTTTGCTTGCGTATGATGATTAGCGACTCGTGTTAAAGTACACAGGATCTCATTACTCAGAGGAAATGAAATCACCCGATCTCTGAGGCTCATTGTTCCCATGATCTCTTTCTCTCTGCTGTTCTCTGAACTGTGGTTCAAGCCGAAGTGACCTAGGGACAGCGAGCAGCGACGGGCCCATAGATCCCCTTCAAGCCCACCAGAGACGACAGCAGGACTGGCGAACAGGTACATGAAGCTCTGAGAATGGTTTTTCCTGGTTATATGGCCTCAGGGATCAGCCTGTGTTATTGACTTGGCAAAGCCTCCAGCCAGTTTCCACCAGCAAAGGCCTCACTGCTGCACAAGTGTATGTGTGTGCATTTGTGCGCTCTCTTCAGCTGCTCCATACTCTCTCTGCAGTCCAGATGGGTGGTCAGACCCCAGCTGATTCCTGTTACGACAACCGAACCCACTAGACTCATCCATTTCTTTTCTTTCTATATCACTCTCTCTCCAAAACACATGCATACACATCAAATCAACTCCCCTCTCTTCACTTGCCCTTATGTGTCATTATTATTAGCTTGTTTAAAATGTAAATGTATGTGTTGAACAGCTGGCAGGGACAGGGACCACCCAGCCAGCAGAGGAGGTTTGTGTTGATTGCAGATAAGCTGAAATGTAGTGTCAGGGGAAATTCTTTCCCTCTTTCATATGGACGGCTGTGCGTTAAGACGTACAAACACTATGCTACAAAAGCAATACACAATAGCTTTCCCTTTTCTTGGTCACAAACAATCCTCTCAGTGCAAACACAGATCAAAAACTCCCCAAACCCTGCCATTTCTTGTTGTGATGAATTCTAATGACAGTGGCTGAAGCAGAGAATCTCAAGAGGAGCACAAAGTCAAAAGCATTCAGTTTTTTTCAGTCTCTGCTGCTGAAGAAACCAGAGTTAGATGTGACTGACTTTATTGACGATCCTTTGTGTTGTCCATATCCAAACATTGAAAGCCAGTGGACAGACATGGAAGCAGTGGACAACTCACGCAAACCTGGTCAGGACGAAAGACACACTGACAAATTCAGCAAACACATATTTATATGTTTTCCAAGAAACCATTATGTGCCAGAAGAGTTTCAGTAAAACAAAAGATATCCACCGCTGTCTTATTCGCTGACACTTCTGGGAAAATGTCCAGTGGACAAATGAAAAAAAATTTAAATTAGTATGCAGAAATGTACAATGCTATGTTTGGAGGGAAAAAGCACCTCATCCTGCATGGTGGAGGGGACATCATGGTTTGGAGCTGTTATACATATAAAAAATTAATTCCAAAAGGACAATTTTAGGATATCTGCCCATCATCTGAAGCTTAGTAGAAACTGAATGATGTAAGAAGACGGTGACCCAAAGTACAGATGTAAGTCAACAACAGGATGGTTTAAAAAGGAGAAGAGTTATGTTTTAGAATGGCAAAGTCAGAATTTAGACCTGAACCCAGCCGAGATGCTATAGCATGACCCAAAAGAGGCAAGGAACAATTGGCTATAGATCTAATTTTACGATCTTGGACTGTGACTGATGAGAATGTATTACAAAAAGTAAAAGCAATAAGAAGTACAATTGTTGGTGTGTGATTAATTCTGGCACTACTGTGTCTTTAATGAAGATCAGAGCACATTTGATTGGGTATTACTCCAGAACTCCAGGTAATACTTGACTTTTTCTTGCTTCTGTAAGTGGAGGGGCCATATCAGGGTATGTCTTATGTGAGAGGTGCTTTGAGTTTACCAGACAAACACAAGCAGCCACGAACATGAACCGTGTGTGTGTGTGTGTGTGTGCAGTTAAAATTCTTGGTGAAAATGGAAGATGTTAACTTTTTTTTGGGGGGGGGGNCACAAAAAAAAACACACACACACATACACACATGTACACACACATATGGGGTGACAGAGTACACGGGCTGAGCTCAGATGAACCAATGGCAACCTGGGGAAGGAGGAATGTGTATGGAGTTTGTCCAAAAGAGGCCGTCAGAATCCTCAGCAGGCAACCCCGGTTGTCTTAGTGAACATTAGTGTGAGTGTGTGGGAGTGTGTTCAACCGCACAAGAGGCTGGTGGGGGCAGTAATTGTGTAACTGTATGAGAGTGTGTAATTTTACAGACAGTTGGCGATGAACTGTGTGAATGTATGTGTATGTGCAGTATAATTCTGCTATTGTGTGAGTGCATCTGTGAATCCTTCAAGAAGACTGATTGTATTTGAGTGTGTGAGGCCCAGATCTTTCTCAAGATTAGCCACGCTGCTAATAGCTATTAATAGTGGGGTTGTCTGTGGAGCTTTCAGAGCTGGATTTGACCCAAGCAGAATGGGTGTCCAGCCGGGCTGTGTGGCCTCCACACCTAACTCGCTGCCAGGCTCCTAGCGGTGTCTGTACCATCCAGAACCCCGGTGCCCCCCTACATCCATCATGCTAACTGTGGCTCAGACTCATCGCCAACACACTGATCTGCAGGAGAACTCAGCTGGAAAGAGAGGCTGTCAATGAAGAACATGCTGGCATGAGAAAAGACCGCCACTTTTTCAATGGCTTGCACTGTATCTCTGTCAGTTAAACTTTGGAAGCAACATGGTTTTTGTAGCAAGCAATCCTGGGTAACCAATAAGGCAATACTTCAAATGAATTTATTGTGTTTTCAGATTGATATTCACTGATATTGCTTCCTTGCAAATCTACATCATTTGGTCATTTTGAAGCTGAGAGTGTTCTAAAATAGAATCCGATTTTGTATTTGTCTCCATTATTCCGTTTCAGATAAAATCCCGTCACACCCGCATATAGGTCCGCTGTGGTGCCAGCTCGTGTGTAAAAGTACCCAATCATTACACACGGATTTAGCTTCGTCCCACCTTAACTGATTTGACTGACATGTCTTCCATCCAATAGAAAACATTCTAAGCTTTAAAAAGATGTATGACATGCCCCAATCCACGTTGGTTTTGTTTCACAAGGACAGAGGCAAATGTAGTTTTTTGGGTACATGTGACGCAAACCCATATTTTTTTTTTTTTTTTTTTTTTTTTTTTTTNTGTTTTTGAGTTATTCCCAAAATGCTTGTAATTGCCTCCCATAAGTTATCTGTTTAAAGAAGTTTATCATGTGTTCAAATATTACAATGCACATTTTAGCCATTTTGGAGAGGTTTGGCACACCTGAGTTCATTATTTGTCCATATATGACACTGCACATTTTAGCCACTTTTGGACAGTTTGGCACACCTAAGGCCTAGGGATACTGTGCAGAAAATGCTTTATAAAACCTCTTTACTTTCAGCTATCAAGCTCAATTTTGGTACATGTGTCAACAGGAATTTTTGGATGACATAACTGTGCACTTTAAAGACTTTAATTAGTCATTTTGAAGAGTATTGATGTAAAACTATAACATTTTGTGTTCAATTTTTTAAAAATTGGATTTCTTTTACTTGTAATTTCATTTAGATTAATAAATTTTGTGATTCAAGATTTTAAATATAATGGAACAACTGTCTTAAGTGTATGGCCTTGTTATGTTTCTGTAATGTGTATATGGAGAGTTATAATCATAAAAACAAGCAAATAATGTAGGCGAACATTGCCAATTACTGCATCAGGAGGTTTTAATGAGGGAGAGGCAGGCACTGCTCATTCACCTCCCTGACCCAGATTTCTTCTGCCAGCTCAGGGATTGAACCGGTGACCCAAGCTCACTTCTCTAACCTTTAGGTTACCACTGCTCCAAATTAAACTTAAATTTAT
Source organism: Lucifuga dentata (assembly GCA_014773175.1). NCBI lineage: Eukaryota > Metazoa > Chordata > Actinopteri > Ophidiiformes > Bythitidae > Lucifuga > Lucifuga dentata. Next base: position 221,287 of record VXCM01000144.1, read on the forward strand.
CCCAGAAGATTTATAATTCAACAAAAGTAAAAAAATAAAAATAAAATAAAATAAAAAAGATGTGACAGCAATTAAGATATTCTGTGAATGAGTTTGTGGGAAAATTTTGACCTGCCATCCTGCAGCTAGAATCAAAACCAAAAGCAGCACTCGAGGACTTACTCTGTCCTGATACCTACATGCAACAAATCATTAGAAACAATCTGAGGCCTTATGTTAAAACCTTGGTTTTTTTCAGTCGAGATGAATCAAAACCAAGTGGGAGCTGTAGTCTGCAGCCTGCAAGCTGTATGATGCTCTTGTTCTTGCGCATTAGCACACAGCCACCTCCTCCCCTACCCAACAGCCATCTAATAATAAGCAAAATAAAACACAACATATGATGTAAATGTCTCAACTGCCTCCAGATACAGTGGAGCTCTGCAACACAAAGGGTCAAGAGTCTCCCTGCAAATATTACAACATGAAGGAAGAAATCTGCCCCCTAGAGAGGCTACGGACAGACAGGGAGGACACTCACTATATACCTCCACTCATCCTACTGATCCCAAAAATACAGCATGATGTCATACAGATTCCAAACTTGGACTGCAGTAGCAGAAACAGGGTCATGTGTGCACTTGACTAATGCACGACTGAACAGGGAGAAAAAAAAAAAAGNAAAAAAAAAAAAGGGGAGAGAGAAGGGAAAAAGAGGAGAGCGAAGGGCTGTTTAAAATATTCAACCCCGCTTCCATTAACCAACCGCGTAGGGATGGGAACATGACCTCTACACCGTACATCTCATGAGACAGAGCGAGAGAGAGAGAGAGAGAGAGAGAGAAGGTNGACCTCTACACCGTACATCTCATGAGACAGAGCGAGAGAGAGAGAGAGAGAGAGAGAGAAGGTGCACTGTGGGAGTAGACCTCTTTCATCCTGCACCCTTAAATCCAGCTCAGCATTTTCTCAAAGTCATCTCTTTTTCACTCCCACTTCACCCTCTTCACTTTCTCCCTCACCTCCATCTGCTCTCTCACTCTTACTGTCCTTCCTGCACTTTCTCCGTCTTGCACGCACATGCCGGCTCTCACTCGCTCTCATGCCTTCCCTCTGCACTTACGTGATGTGTGCTGCATTACAATATACTTAGCATCTTGTTCAGCACAGATAGAGCTCTATAAATCCGTAGCTGGAAAGGAAGGCGCCTACAGTCATCCTGAGTTCAGCTGAAATAGGATGTGTGGGGTTTGCTCATTTCTTTGCATTCCTCCAACCTCCCATTCCCCCCACACTCCAGGCGCACAGCATCTTCTGACTGGCAGGGAGAACACTGTGTTAACAAACAGGCAAATGGCTGCCATATGCATGGACAGGATTGGTCGGGGGAGAGGCATTGTACTTACAGTTTTTATTGGGTATGAAGAGAAGGGAGACGCATGGGGAGAACATGGAAGAAAGGAGAGCATTTGGAGGAGGATAGACAGATTACCGTTTGGCAAACACCAGAAGTAGATTTCTCAACTTTCATGTGGGGTCCGCTCAGGCTGTGAGGAGAGCAGACAGGAATTCGGTTTCCCCTCTCTTGACTGAACAGCTGTTTTTCTAGACTGAGCGACAGTGAAGGAGGAAAAGAAGCGAGAACAAGGTAGAGAGGAAGAAATCGAGTGGCTTTGTAATAGGATGCTTATGTTCCAAATCAGATTGCTTTACAGCAACGCAGGGGGTGCGTGGTTCCAGGCAGCACACTATAGGCCAACAAGATCAATATTGACATTCTCCTTAGTGATAGCTGAGTTGGCTGGGTGAGGTCAGGAACTGGACATTTGTATTAGCATGCCAGCATTAGTGGTCACGGCTGGGGGACAGTTACTGTAACCTTGGTCTCTCAACATAATGGAGGGTCTGAGTGAGCCCAGGAGAGGGCCCTCCCCTTTACAGGCCCCATTACCATAAGAAAGCTCAGTCCTCCAGTGGCCCAAATCAAACACAGATCATTACTTTGTCAAAACAGCTACCAGACCGTGTTGGCACACGCTTACACCAGCCTGTGTGGCAAAATGTGTCTCGACAAGCCAGTTGTTGAGTGCGGCAGCCATGGGCGATGAGGCAAGGAGAATAGATGAGAAAGTAAGCACCGCATTATTGGACATTAGACGTTTATTAGTTCTCGTTCCAACAGCACTTGCAATTAGACAAACTCGCTGGCAAGACCCACGTCGCACACACACACACACACACACGCATGCACGTAGGGTACAATGTTTTTTTCTCAATCAGTTACAGCAAAAAGTGTTACCACAAAGTAACAAAAAGGCTCCAACAAATTCTGTCATTGCTTTATTGAAACATCTCAGTTGTTGTTTACCTAAAGTGGTCAATTAATCCAAGGCAAACTCATAAAAGAGGGAAGGCTGTGGGTTGTCCAGGCTGTCTGATCCAACTGGCTGACAGTCACGCTACGAGGGATACCACACTAATACCCCAGCGTGGCACAGGAAGGGAAGGGAAGAGGAGAAGGAAGAGGAGAAGGAGGAACAGCAGGAGAACTAGAGCAGGGGATGAGAAGGAAAGGAAAACCCTGAGAAAGAGGAGGGACAAAGTCAGAGAAGGTCAGGAGTGCCGATGAGGAGTAGTAAGGAGGAAAAGAAAAGAAAAGGGAGAAATAGGTGGAAAAGGAAGAGTAGGAGGAGAAAGGAGAAAGGAGAGGAGGTCATCTGAGGTGATGGAGATTCTGCACGGTGGGCTGGTTTCCTGAAAGATGGAGCCGGGCCACTCTCCTCCTCCGATTCTGTTCTGGCTCGGGTTACTGGATCGCAGCCTCTCATCCCCACAAACACGCTCACACACACACACACACACGCTCTCACACACACACAAACACACACACGTCTCCAGTCTCCCGCACACATGCATGCTCATTCTTCTTTACTACGCATTGTTGAACGGCTCTTTCAGAAACACAAGTTGCAGCCGATATTAGAACAGTTTGTTGCACATCGCTACATGTTTCTCCCAAAGAAACACATACATGAGCTAAAGAGTTCCAGGTCAGATGGCTGTTTCACAGTCCGAACCACTCAGTGACCCCTCCTCTCCTGGGGTCGGGTTTCTGCCTCTGCTTCTCATCCTCCANCGAACCACTCAGTGACCCCTCCTCTCCTGGGGTCGGGTTTCTGCCTCTGCTTCTCATCCTCCATGAACTTCTGCTGCATCTCCTCCACTGATCCCTCTGCCGGCTTGCTGTCCTTCTCTGGGAAGATGTCTGGCATAGTGAACGTCTGGCCTTGGGCCTGAGATGATGAGGGAGGGGTNTGGGTGCCGGGACAGAGAGAGAGTAAAAAAAGTGAATCCTTCCTGAAAGTCAAAGAAACTGAGTTCATGTCAAGATTTTCTACCTTAAACATTTGGGAAATCAATGTATGTGTTATGGAAATGCTTCAACATGCATTGTCCTTACAATGTTCCATTTTCCTTCTTGGAGAGACGAGAACAGAGATGCTGATTTGGAAATCAGGACACCAGCATTTCTCCCTCTATATTTCCCGTCCAGTTAGACATATCCCCCCTCCCTCTCTCCCAATTCTCTCTCTCCCTCCCTCTCCCTCTCTCCATTTCTCTGGTCTTGATTTATTCAGAGGGAAAGGATGGTATCCATTATTTATTCCATACAACCCATCTTCTGGCCATGTCTAATGCATTACTGGCCCACCGTAGTCTGTGTCAGGCTGCTATAGAGTACAGTACACACATGCATGCTTGCACGCCCCCACACACAGTAGTAGCAGGTCACTGGGTGCAGGCATGCTCACATATCCATAGCCTATCCCTGTCAGTCTCTCCCATGGACACCTGGCAACAGGAATTTATTGTTATCGGTGTTAGCGGGAAATGACTGGTGTTCCTGAATGACTCAACTTCATTTATATTAGTTTTGTATTTAGGCTACAACAATTAGTAAAAAATGAACACAAAATACAGCTTCGATAAACACAATTGTCTATCAAGTATTCTGCTTAGATATGTGAAATATTTTGGTTGGGGTCAGTGTGTAGGCGTAAAAGAATGATCTGGCTCTGATGTGAATGTTACTTTGTCTCCAACCCCCAAAATACCAAGAGAAACATGCATAAAATTACCACATAACATGGTTTAATTCCCAAAGAGGGAGACGACATGGAGCTCACCAAGCCAAAGATGCAGAATGGAGTTTGTCTGGCCTACTAACAATTCACAGTAAGAGTCTTTGATGTATACACATACACGTGTGTACTCAGGTGCATGTGCATGCACGTGTGTGTGTGTGTGTGTGTGTGTGTTATCCAGTAAAACAATGGGCTTATACAGCTTGCTGGGTATGGCTAAATCAGAAACTAGCAACATCACTATACAGCTGCAGAGAACAGGGTAAGAGGTAAAAGAAAACAACCGTCCACCAGTAATTATTTTGTTATTAGGTAATCCTATTTCAGACATTGCAGTGGAAAGTAAGGGGTCCTGGTGGGTCATGCTTACTGGATTATAGAGGTCACTGCATTAAAGAGCCATACCAGTGGTTTTGCAAGTTTAAGTGCAATAAATGCTGCCGCATACACGTTACATTACTGCCGACCATTTTCCAAAATATAAAACTGTATTATACAGTAGTTTTCATGTTATTTTGCCAAATCCCCTAATCAAAATCAAATATTCAGATGATACACCCACCTTAAAATTTAATGTTTCAATTCAATTAAATTTTTTTCCTACCTTCCAGACCTCCATTGGTTTCATTTCATTCTGGTACGCTATTAAAATTAACTTGTTGATGCTTGAAATGTTCTTGGGATAAGTAATTCATCATTGCAAACAAGACGTATATTCAGGTTTTTTTTTTAGAAGTTTCATAATTTTAGCATTTAAGCGCAATAAAAAGTGCTAAGTGAATGTATGTCTCCACTGGGGAATATAATACCAAAAGCAGTCCTACATTTATCGAAAAATTTTAACAACTGTGACTTCATAAGGCTGCGTAACTATTAGCAGGTGAAACATCGATTTTTAAGGTATCGCTTGAATATTTGATTTTGAAAGAAGAAGAGATTTTGCAAAATATCACGAAAGGTGAAATACAGTTTTATCCTTTGGGAAATGATTGTCAGTAACGTAACATGTATGAAAATTGAATATATTAGGCTCAAACATGCAAAATGGGTGGATGGTATGGTCCTTTAATTTCTTGGTAAAAGCAGTCTTCTTCTGGGACTGGATTTCCTGGTGGAGAAATACATTTTTTCCTTGTAGTTCCATGGTTAAATTAAGTAATTTTGACAAAAGAATGAGAATAATAATTGTGTTCACTGTAATGATTACTTATCTCAAGCACATTTCAAGTCTCTACAAGTTGATTTTAATTGAATACTGGAATGAACTGGAAGAGTGGCAGTCTGGAAGGCAGGAAAAACAATTCTAAAATGTACTGCTCCAGTAATATTTTTTTGGGGAAAATGGTTGGCCATAAGGTAACGTGTATGCGGGTTGTATTTATTGGGCTGAAACATGCACAATAACTGGTATGTTCCTTTAAGAAATTAACACAACACAGTCTTTATGCATGTGAAGCTGTACTATCAGATTAGCTGACATGGCTAATCTGACAATACAGGCAAGACCAGGTATCTACTGACATCCATCCATCCATCTAAAACATGACTATTATAAAAAGCACTATTTTGGGTACAACGCTTAACACAGACTTGAATTCATTCGCTTTAAAACCCAGCTATTTGAGCAGAAACTCTCTGATACCAGCTTTTAAGAGCCTACAACCTTCAATCAAAAGAAAAGCCACCCTGCCTGTCTTGGGGCAAGTCCTGCACTGAAACCTACAGGAGGTTTTCTTGCGAGTACAGCAATGCGTGAAGGGGCGAGAGTGCAAAAGCCATCAGGAGGAGAGTCAGGCAGTGCCAAACCCCAGAGAAGCTCCTGTAAACCAGCAGCCCTGCCAAGGCCCTCAGAGTCTCTCTACACTTACACCAGCTGCCATCGAGGAAAGCAGATTCCAGAACACAAACACTGAATCAGGCCAAGGGAAGTTTATTAGATGAGTCTGTGAAGGGGAGGAAGAAGGGGGAGACGGCGAGAGGCAGAAAAGAGAGTGATGAGGGGGGAAGATGAAGAGGGGGTGACAGAGGAAGGGAGCATGGGAGGAGGGGGCTACCACTGAATTATAAACAGCAGACCTGGCAACAGGAGGAACAATGAGCCAATGAGCCAAACAAGGCTTCACCCAACTTGAACCGAACGTTGTCGCATGACAATTCCCAGTTATACAGCACAGCACTGTACACCTCGTGTAAACATACGGTGAAGATTAATACTGGCCTCAGAGACTGCGATTCACTAAAAACAACAAAGGCCTGAGATTGGAATCAACAAAGAGCTGAGACTCGTTAAACAAGTCTTATTGTTGGCAGCGAGGCCGCACCCTGTGTGTGTGTGCGCATGTGCATGTGTGTGTGTGTGTGTGTGTGTGTACGTCTGCTGGACAGATTTCCACAGTCAAAGAAAGTGCTGGCAGAGAGCGCTCATATTTTTGTTTGAAATATATACATCACACCACAGCAGAGGCAAAGCCATGTCCCCTTGGCCTTCACGCACTCAAAGCCAAAACGATCTTTCCTGTGTGTATGTCTGTCTCTCTCCGAGTGTGTGTGAGACAGAGTGAGTGAGTGTGTGTGTATGAGTGCGTATTGAGTAATTTGTGGAGAGGACAGAGGCCTGGCCAAAAGGGACAAAAGTAGAGAAAGACAGTGAGGCATTATGTGGCTCCAAAGCTTTTTTTTCTACCTAGTAAGGTTCCTAAATGACAAATTAGAGGACTGGATATTTTCCTTCACTCTGGCATCATCTTCACTACTCTGTCAATTAAATGAAACTACCATCCAGGAATATTGGGACGAGGCCCCACGCTGCTAGCGATGTAAACATACTCCTCTTACGCACATGAACAACCCATTACACCCACAGTTTCCCTCTCAGTGGGAAAAGAAGNGGGGGGGGGGGGTGGTCAAGAAAGGAAGACAAATGTTGTCATTGACTCGGTACCAGCCCTTCTCACTTTCCCCATATGTGTGTATGTGTATCTTTCCTTATTAAGCTCTAATGCGACGTTTTGCTCCGTTCCAGGAAGTGTGCGTTTTGCGTGTGGCTCCGCCTTATGTCACATTTACGCCAATTTCTGACTTTAAAGCAGCTTGTTGGGAACAAAATTGATATCACGTTGTTTTACATTTATACATAGCAAACTCTAAACTTGTTTGTATCTTCATTGGGGTTATTTAAAAGTCGGGGTTATGGTTAGAGATAGGTATTTAAGATTTGTGGTTAAGGTTAAGCTGTCAGGAAATAAAAGCTAAGTCAATGAAATGTCCCCAAAAATGACATAATCAAATATGTGTGTGTGTGTGTGTGTGTGTGTGTGTGTGCTCGTGGATACACAAACACAAAGTAATCCTGTTTGCAGTTCCAAAGAAGGAAAGAGGAGAAAGAAATGAGGAGGCCAGGGAAGAGATGGAAAGGCAAAGACAAAGGACAAGTGTATTCTATCTGACTGACCTTTGCTTCCGATCTGTGACAAACTGAGCATGCAGCCAATACTCAGAAACAGCAGTGAGGGGAAAAGTCCCTGGTGTGTGTGTGTGTGTGTAAAAAGTTCCCCTTAAGAAAGGCAAAAAAAAAAAAAAAAAAAAAAAAAAAGAAAGAAAAAGAATGTTGTTTGGACAAATGTGTGTCCAACGAGCATGGAATGCAAGTGAAATCAATACAGCGAATATGTGAACAGGGTGACTTTTTTATTATTCATAAGCTCAGGTTTAAGTATGAAATATGAAAGACATAGTTGTTCTGGCTTGATGTGTTCAAATGTCTTTGATGAAAACAGGAAGGTGCCAGTCCATGGTGCTTTTCCACTGACCTGGAGCTGAATAGAACATTATGGCACAGTCGCTAGCAGAGGACACAAAAGCCCGATTCAACCTGATACTAGGAGACTTAAATTTACTGGACATGACTGGACTGGACGAGAACCAACAGCCGAACAGGACCAGCCATCAACATGTGACAGACGGCGAGCAACACGTCATCGTCCACCTGCCTGTGCCTGGATTGCACAGTTAGAAGTGAGTAAAAACAATGCGACCAAACTGAAAAAAGACCCAGTAAAATGATTACTCAGCCCCAATGTAGCAGGTCTGACTTCATTTTCAGTCCACAGTGTAGCCTTCATGGTGTCAGATTTTACGTCCTCTGGAATGAGAGAAGTTTGGAGTAACATTTTACTGCCTTAAAAACCATTCAGCAGCTGCAAAACTACTCTCCAGGTCAAACAGCTATTTCCATTCATATAATCTGAACTTTAAAATTGAATCCATATTTTAAGACCTGAGACTGATCTCTCTTTTGTACCTTTTTGGACTCCTGAGAGACTAAATAAGATCTGATTTTGCATCAGCAGGGGGTAAGTGCACTGACTTCTTGGATGATCGCTTGATCGAATTAAAGAATGGTCACTGTGGTCAGGTGTTCTAAAAAGGACTGAAGTGGTCTGAAAATGTGAAACTGAGGCATTCACACCAGCCCAAAGAGAACTGTAAGACAAATTAGGCGACATATCCCTTAAGAGGAGGAAGAATCCAGCAGGCATCAGAACAAACATCAGCAAAGCAATCAATCTAATCTATCTATCTATATATATATATATATGTGTGTATATATATATATCACCCAGATGTTGCCGGTTGCTGTCAGTAAATCTGGACCGCAGACTGAAACAGAGAGGTGTTGACGATGCGGTGAGAAATCCCATAAAGGCTGTGGCTCATGCAGCTGTGGTGGCAGTATACTGATGGTGTGTGTGTGTGTGTGTGTGTGTGTGTGTGTCAGACAGAGAGGTGTTCACATTGTGGTATAATCCATTCTGACCGCACAGTAGGAACGCCTGGTAGACTACAGAGAGGCAGAGACCACAGTGGTGAGGTTACCAGGATTAGAGCTGAGGGCAACCCCCTGCTGAGGGTGTGGGACATACGCATGTATGTGTGTGTGTGTTACCTAAGGAAATTTGACTGAGCATGCATACTCATTTTAAAGGACCTTAAGAGTGATTTTGCATGTTTAAGCCCAATAAATAAATACTACCCGCACACACACTGCGTTACTGATAACCAATTTCTAAAACATAAATACGTATTTTATTTTTCCTGGTTTTTTTTTTTGTTTTTTGTTTTTTTGCCAAATCACCTAATCTTTCAAAAATCAAATGTTCAGGTGACACCTTAAAATTCAGTGTTTTACATGCTAACACACATGTCCGAATGTCGAAGGGATGATCATTTTTAATTTCGTGGTAAAAGTCATCTACTCTTGGGACTATATTCCCTGGCGGAGACATACATTTTCGTCAGTGCAGCTCTGTATTGGACCAGTTAAAGTAACTTCAGCAAAAACAAACAAGAGCAACATTTGGTTTGCTGTGATGGATTACCTGTCTCAGGCATGTTTCAAGTTGATTTTAATCGCTTACTTGAATGAACTGAAACCAGTGGCAGTCAGGCATGTAGGAAAAACAATTCTAGTAGTTACTATGCCAGCAACATGTGTTAAAAAAAAACAGGTGACAGTAACGTTTATGCGGGTTGTATTTATTGGGCTCAAACCTGCAAAATCGCCTGTATGCTCCTTTAAGAAATTTATAGATAACATTCCGACACCTGAAGCTGTGATTTGCTGTTGTTAATCAAAAGATCCACTTGTTGCTGCTGTTGATCAGTAACAAGCTGAAGTTAACGGGTTATGGGGGTTAAGTGTCATGCTCAAAGGCAGCTCATCTACAAAGAAGAGCGTTTCCTACAGTCTTCTGACAGGCTTGTAAATGTGCCATCAGACCTCTATGACTTTACTTTGTTTTTTTTATCCCAGCCATAGTAAAAAAATAATAATAATAATAATAAGTCAATTTCATTGCATTTTGCTTTTCGGTTCATATAGGTTCACACAGCCCAAATACAATGAACCAAGACTTGTAAACAACAGTCACATGGGTTCACAACTAGCTTGTTTATTGGACAGAGTTGTGGCAAACTCTCATTCTGCAAGGTTACAGATTTTGGCAACTGGGGATCAGAGGGAGGGAAAACAAATTTGATTCCAGTTTCTTTTAGCATGGACAGATGGGTCCACAATGAAGCATTGTGGACTCGTCTGTGCTTTTTGCCATAATTTACCATCTCTGGTCTTCATACCAGATAAGAACACATGAGGAAATAGCTGACTACAGTCATCGGTTCACGCTGTGGTTTGCCCTCGGTTCACTTTGTTATGCTAGGCTTTCCAAGCATGAGTAACTGCTGGCTATCAGATGTCAGCATCCGTCTCTTTATACCCATAAAACCATCAGGAAAAAAATGGCTGAACAATGAACAACATGCTCATGAGAGTGTGTTTTGGGGCTGTTTCCTGTAGGTGGTTCAAATTACGTTCTCTCTCCTAACAAACTGCAGCTCAGTTCACATTGAAAAGGACCTAGCGAGTTCACTTTGAATGGTATTGTTCTTACCTGGCCAAACCAACAGAACTGAAGGAAGAAAATGCTCCAGCTTTTGACTAAATCAGTACAAACATGCCTGGTGTGAACACACACCAACTGTTGATCTTAAGGTCTGAAGCCAACACGAGACAACTGCGACCTTCAGAAAAGCCTGTCTCCTTTAGATTTTGTTCTCTTTATCCTGTCATTACTTCGAAGTGTGTTTTCTTCCACAATCATACAGTAGAAAATACTAAAAATGAGGAAGAAGCAGAAAATAAAATGGAGCAGGAGAAGAGATGTAGACTGATGATTGTAAACAGCTCCTGCTGCCAGGCCCCTGGGTGGGCCGCACATTCACTCTCACTGACACACACACACACACACACACACACACACACACACACACACACACACACAAAATACTCTACCCCCCTTGTGCCTCCCTCCAGACCTTCTGGTACAAACCATTCCAGGCACAGAGGAGTGTGAGACAGAGATGGAGAGATGGGGGGCGAAGAATGAAAAACACAAAGACAAAACTGGACTTTTGATCCAACATGAGTATGATCATTAATTGATTTGTTAACACTGAAGCTGATATTTGCATAACCAATATTCAGGTTAGTGCAAACACAATTAAGCGATTCATCAAATCAATCAACACAAAATTCTTCCAAGCAGTTTTAATAATCAATTAATGATTTTTGTAATTTATTAAGTAAAATCCAAAACATTCCCGGTTCTTCAGTGAGGATTTGCTGCATTTATGTCATTGTAATTTGAATCCCTTTGGATATTTTTAACTGATCTCCACATAATACAAACAATCTGAAGACACCAGAGAATCAATCAGTCATTTTATAAAAAATAAATTAATAAATCAATTATGAAATTAATTGGTTGTAGCCCTACTTCAGGAATTTCTATTATTCTGGGACTGATCAGGACAAAAAGGTTAGATTTAATACATTGAGGAAAAACAATTCACATGAGCAAATAAAATTACAAATAATAAAAAGTATAAAGAATTAAAAAGCCAAAATATTTATATGAGAGGTTGAAAAGGAGCAAAATAGCAGCTGAGCATAATGAAAATGACAAGCGTGAAAAACCTAAATGGCTGGAAAACACGAGAGGATGAGAGCCGGAGTGAAGTGAAACCATCTCTCTCTGAGAAAGACACATAAGTGGCAGTGAGAGCAGACCGCTAACCAATAGCATCCTGCTGTGGATTCATTCAGGGTCGTGACCCCGGCCCTCCCTCCGCCAATTACACTCTCAATTACAATGACATCTCCTCCACAGCCTGGCAACAGCCAAACAACTTGGTCAGTATTCGCTTAGCAGCAGTGTGTGTGTGTGTGTGTGTGTGTGTGTGTGTGTTCATGTCATTCATATTAATGGTGTTTATAATAGTGACATATGGGCCACATGACAGAGAGAACACAAACCTCTTATGGAAACTGGGCAAAAAAAAAAAAAAACACTGAATAGTGTTTGCTTGAGTCTGCAGGAAGTAAGTGTGTGTGTGTGTGCGCGCGCGCTCTAGTATCAACAGAAACTACTAAGAAAAATAAGGTTTCTAGGGAGTTTTTCCTCGTCTTCTTAGAGAGCTTGGCTGCATCGGGAACCGCTAATGTGCGGGTCTGTCACGCCCTTCGAGACGTTGTATGTGATACCGGGCTACACAAATAAACTTGACTTGACTTGATTTGACTATAAGATCAATCACACAGCCCAGCAATACACACACTCTACTTTTGCCCAGAGACAAACAGAGGGTGTGAGTGAGTAAGTGTATGTGCGCACACGTGCGTGTCGGTGTTCGTGTCTGGGCATGTCTGCTCCCAGCCTGCTACTGGAGACATTGGACCCCGGTAACAGAGCTCTCAGGAAAAGATCATCACTTCTAAATACACACCCAACCACCAACAAAGACATTTACATCCGTGCGGTCGAACGCAAAATAACAACATTAACAGTCAGCGCAACCAAATCTGTTCGTGTTACAAATAACATTTTAATCGGTGCGTATCGGTCTTGTTCTTGGACATCCACCCAACCTGATCACACCTAAACAACCTCCCTCCTCTCACCATCCACCCCCATTACACACACACACAGATATAAACAGCTGTTCCCTATCATTATCCCTCCATCTATGTCATTCAACCCCCTCAACCCCCACGTTGAGGGGGTTGAATGACCATTTCTCTCTTGACAACGCATGTAAACAACCATCACATACCCTTCCCCCTCCCCCATTTAAAGCACCCCCAAACCCCAACTATCTAGGCTACCAAACACAGACTGAGATCCTTCCACAAAAAAAAAAAAAAAAAAAANCCCAGGCAATGCCCCTGCCCCCTCTCCGACTCTGAGGAATGCGGGGACCAGCTGGTGGAGAAAATAAAAAACGAAGAAGCATACCAAAACAGGAAATGCATCAGCAGGGGCCTATCAGGGCTTTATCAGGCCGGTGGCAGCCCCGCTGAGAACATGGGTGGCGCCGCATGCTGACTGGCTGATCAAAGTGGCAGCCGTGTCATTACAGGTCAGGAGGTCAGGAGTAATCAAGAAGGTTTACGAGCACGCGGGCTCGTGCGTGTGCGCAAGTGTGCGTGTTGCCATGGCTATCTAAATAAAGGGAAACAGGAGGAAACATGGGAGGAAATGAGGGAGGAGAGCTGAGATGAAGGTGACAGAGATAAAGGAAGGATCGATTAGGAATGACAAAGAAGGGCAGAGAGAGAGAGAGAGAGANGAGAGAGAGAGAGAGAGAGAGAGAGAGAGATTCTAATGCTCCAGAACTATCTTCTTATCTTCTTATGTTCATGCAGTTGCACTACTGTTGGTTTGTTGTTACATCGCGCTGGATTTCGGGTTCAGTGACAGTCATGTCTTTAAAGCGCACTGAAGTGAAGCAAATTGGGAAAAGTTAGGAAGAGGGGATGAGAGAGAAACAACAGAGAGCCTCTGCTGAAGCCATTCAAAAAAAATAAATAAAGGTTTGCATGTGAGAGTCCAAACCGGATGGTTAAGACCCTGCTCTGTTCTCTATAATTCATGTTCTCTCTCTCCACTGAGCTGTTATGAAACCTACACATACGCACACACTCTCACACAGAATTTTACTTGAGAGTGAATTCTCCAAATCAAGAGATACACAGGGAGATTGGGGGGGGGGGGGNGGGGGGGGGGGCTTTCAGCAAAGCTTGATTGCCAGGAAGGCTTCTTCTTTTAATAGGATCACCACAAACAATTCATAACGGTATGTGAATGTGTGTACATACGTGCACGCACTAATTAGTATATCGGTCCATTCCTTCCTTCCGAAGATTTATAAGCCTGTAATGTTGACAGATGCATTATATTTGTTAAAGAAAAAATAATAGAGAGGGGAAGACAGAAATGGGGGGGTAAGGGTTAAAAATGTTAATTGGTGTGATAAGCAAGGGTGAGGCAGCACAGGGAATGGATGGAAGCAGATCAGCAGAGACAGACAGACAGACGCATTCGGGGCGTATGTAGAAAGCCTGCGTTTGCGTGACAAGGTGCACAGGAGGAAGAGGGAGAGAAGGGGGCATGGAGAGAGAGAGAGAGAGAGAGAGGGAGCCATCTTGATCCCAAATAGTTGAAAATAATAAAATTCCACACAGATAAGCAAGATTCCCCCCCCCACCCACCCCC
>VXCM01000144.1:245175-306088 GCA_014773175.1 Lucifuga dentata
GAGAGAGAGAGAGAGAGAGAGAGAGAGAGAGAGAGAGAGAGAGAGAGGAAACAGAGGTCATCCAAGGGTGTTGGTGGGGGGGAATTTGTGTGTGTGTAGTGGTAGTAAAGGGAAAAGGACATCTGAGGTACATGTCGGGTTACATGCTGGATCGTCATCCATCACATAACTCCACATTCACTTCTCTGGCGGCACAGGAATGATAAAGTCTTTTGCCAACCAAAACACATTCTCACAAACTTTTCTGGTATATTCCGCTCCCCCTGTCCATAAATGACATGACATGACACCCCNCCCCCCCCATTAAGCCATATTCAGCTTTTGTTCTCTGAAACATTAAGTGGAGAGAAGAAATGTGAGTGTTCATGTTCATTCAATTAGCAGTCTGCATGTATTGATCGCACCCATTGAAACCCTACACAGGAAGTGGGCCTGGCACTAACTGATCCGGTGGGCCAGCCCAGCTAACGTTAGCCCACTGGGCAACATGTGGAATGGATTGCTCTGGCCAGAGGAAGAAAGGCTTTTAACTGCTAATCAATCTAGCCAATTGGATTAGCCCGGTAGAGAGCACTTCCCAAATGCGTTTGACAAAGTGCTTAATAGCGACGCTGTGGTCTGACATGAGTGCCTTGGATATGGGTCTTCTATCACTTCATATTTTTCTTTGATACAACAGGATAATGCAATATTTTCTATTTTTCAGAGGAAACAGCACAATACCTTCAGTCTGTGTAACAAAATTAGGTGCTACAAACAAAATGTTCGTGAGCAAATCCCATCTGTGAACACAAAGAGTCTTTCTACCCAAGTGTGATGTAATATGTGTTTCCATGCCATACAAACAATTCACTTTTCCTCTATGATTAGGTTATTTTGACAAATGTGACGGTTCCACTGGACCTGTACTGGACCTCTTTCATTTGTAATACAACAATAATTCATTTCACATTTGATTCCACCATTGCAGAAAGCAGTATGGTCCTATCTGGCAACTCTTTGGTGGCAGATAATCTCTGATGTTTCAGCTGCTGAGATTATAAAGAACAAACACTCGCTGGGCTCCGCCTCTCACAGCCAAAACTGGCTGCGAGGGGTGGAGAGGGGTCTCTGCACACTGTGTGAAGTAAAAAAGTGTACAAACTGATTAAGGCCTCTTTAGGGCTTCTTGACTTCTTATGTCAAGTTGAAAGAATAGAGATTGGTTTCCTAAAATGTAAGGCATGCAGATGCGCCTTTCTGCACCATTTGCACACTTCTCCCCGCATAAACCCCCGCCCGTCTCAGTGCGTTTGCCAGAGGGCAATGAAGCAGAGCGTAATGACCTGGTACTTACTTACTTGAACTTGAGATGAAGAGAGGAAAAAAGAGAGAGTGATTGTGCCCAGAGAGGGGGTTTCCTAGAAAGTCGGGGAAAGGAGTTGGAAGAGGGGAAAGTGGCTTAGGGACTGAAAGGTCCCCGCTGGATCATTAAAAGAGGGAACACTAATCCTGATTAATGAGGAGAACATTTTCTAAATCCCTACTGCCTTTACCATTCCAATTATCCAGCCACCACAAACAGTCATAGCATGTATGAGGCATGTACAAGCACAGTCACGTCTATTACTGTGCACAAGAGCCTACGCATGTATTTGCCAACAGTTATATTCACTACATGACTATCATCTACGCCACAAACTGGAAGTAAATCTGAGAGGAAGCCTTGGGCTGAAAGCTTAGGAGAAAAGGTCAAGTTAAGCACATAAACAACACTAAACTTAGACAAAGGGCGTGGTGACTTCAATTGTGATGCAAGCAGCATCCGATCATCATCCCAATATAAACACACATCTGACTCCAGAAGCTAACCTTTCACACCGCTATTCTGCCTCCGCGTCTCTCAGGAAGATTGAAAATCTGTCTTCAGCAACTGCCAAGGCTAAAGGCATCGTCCCTCAGCAACTAGTATTTATTTTTATGCAAACACACATGCAACAGTTTCCTCGCCTGAGATGAAGAAACAATTCCAAAGAAAAACTGAGAAGGGCATCAGATGACACAGATGATGTTTTGGGTTCACTTATAGTCCGTTGTTGCCAAGCAGGTTTAGAACAGGCACAACGGCATCATTGTCAGTGAACCCTGAAGAAAACAAATTAAAGTTATTGTTCTGCATTGTTTAAGGGGAGTGTACAGAGGGGAAACATAAGAATTAAATCTGGTATCACATTTTTTGATACAAAAGAACAGGATTGCTGCAGGCCTAGGTGAAGGAACAGGGTTAATGTCTTTGTGTTACTCTGCTGTGACGCTGCTGTGGCATTTCAGTGGATTTGTCAATCTGTAGATTAACATGCATTCAAATACAACTCCTTCCTAGCGATGAACATACTTGCTCCTAAGTGTTTAATATTCTTAAACATGGGCTTAAACCAAGCCACCAAAAGGACTGTATCAGTTCCAGTAATTTAAGGTAGGCAATTTTCTACCTGTGTTCAGAAAGCAAATGTGAGAAGTAGGTGAAAGGGCACAGAAGTCGGAAAAGTGAACAAGAGCGGACAGAGGCAGCTTTGACAGTGGTTAAGAGTAAGGACAGTGAATGTATTCTGAAAGCGTAGCATGCCACTTGTCCATTCATGTGATGGTGCTAAAAGAATTTCTGCCAGGTGAATGGGTGGTGCTCTGTTACATATAAAGGATGCCCTATACACCCACTAACACTAATGTTCACCCACAAATGGCACACAACACAGACACATTCAAGCTTTGCAGATCTGCACCAATTTGTGGTTAAATGTAGGTTAAATGCTGACAACCTTCAACTACTCCTGTCCTGAGTGAGACTTAAAGACTGTACATGTTAAGGAAGCAGCAGAATTTAACTTTCACATACTTTGTTTTCTTAGTTTAATTCATTCACTTTATTCATTTTTTTCCCTTCTTTTTAAGTAACACTGACATGATCCCTGATGGTTTGAACATGGCAAATTTGTTGAAATGCATGACCGAATAAGAGGTACAACTACCGGGGAATGACCCCAGGGTCTTTGCAGTGGCAGTTAAGAAATTTACCCTCGCATTACTTCTGCACTCACACAGGAGTCCAGTTCAGCAGCGAACATGGACAGAGGCAGAAGTAGGAATGTGAGGAATGAGAAGAAACAATTTGCAGAGCACTTGGAATTCTCCCCATTTTCACACCCATGTTCACTTGGCCAAACACTGCAGAAGGGTGTGATTGTCAGATTGTCGGGTTCTGAAAATTACAAAAACGTGTGATTCAGACGTCAAATATCTGAAAGCAGTTTTTCACCACTTTTAGGCTGTCTTTGTGGGACATTTAAACATCCTTTGTGATATTACACACATTAACCATGGTGTGGCGTGGTACAGAATGCTGCATTCACTGTATCTCCATTTCTGCCTCACCAAATTGGATTAACAGCACAGACCTTCAATATTATATAGTCATGCACAAAAGAAATGCAACACCGTGCACATAATGGTATATCATGTGTAATCGATGCTTATTTTGTTAACTCCATGTCAGATCTATTTCGTATAAATGTTTTGAGCATAAGGGTGTTACTTTGGACAATAATCCCTCGTACAGTGCTCACCACCCGCAGGACACAAATGACAACACTGGGTGTGACAGGTTTGAAGGTTTGCAAAGTGGTTATAAATATTGCTCAGAATGAATCGTGTCATTTGAAACAAAAAACTTCAAGAAGTTTTCTTGAATTGCTTCAACAAATGCCCCGACTACGTGATACAGATCGGAATCTAGCTGTTGGCCTACTTGAAGCCGGTGTGTCCCATCAGGAAGTGGCAATGGTGAAGGGTTATGTACCCTAAACAATCACTTATCTGATGATGTAGTACTAGCAAACTGACTCCACATGTTAACAAACCGCGATCTGGACATCCAAGGGTGACTGATGACACTCATGACATCAATATACTTCATTTAAGGGATTAATTTCATACTGCAGTCCAGATGGCAGGGTCTCCAGAGAGACCCTGGAGTCTCTCTCTGCTCCATAACCCTGTATTAATCGAATGACAGTTACAAGGTGTCATTTTAAGAAGGACTACTGTGGGACAGTCCTTACATCCTAACCTCAGCAGGGGTCAGAACTTACCTTCGGTGGCTCAACAACACTGGGATTATCGTTTAAACAAATCCACATTCTCCCTCCATACTGCAAATGTCTGTGAATATGTGAATGTGAATATTTAAATGATTATTGTATTTCTGACATAGAGCAGATTAAATATGAACACCAATCATGAGACTCTTTTTTGTGATTAATAAATTACAGTAAACCTTTTACATGTAGCATTTCTTTTGTGCAAGAGTATATATTGAATATTGCCCTCAATCCTGACCAGTTTCCCAGTTCCTGCCAATGAAAAGCAGAAGAAAGAAAGATGCAGCAACATGCAGAGGTGATGCAGAACTTCAGGTAGCAGGTGCTTACTGCCATTTGGATCAAATTCAAACATCTAGTACATTATCAGCGACTATCTGGATTCATTCATTCAAATTCATCAGTCACGACTGAAAAAACTGGGCTTAAAAATCTTAAAAGACCCATCGCATCCTCCAAACTCTCTGGAAAAAGGCTGAAATCTCTCCCCTCAAAGACGACCAGATTCAGGAACAGCACATATACATCTGAAATTCGTGTTTTAATGATTCTCAGGACTTCGTTTTTAATTGTTCGTTGTAACTGTTATGATTCAACTTTATGTAGTTTAGCTCTGATACAGTGTTGCACTTTTTAGCTGTTATTTATTGCTAATTAGGATTTTTAATGAGTTTTAGGACTCACTTCTTAGATTTATCAGATATATATGTGTAATGAATGACTGTCGTATGTTTATTTATTGTCTGTTTATGTATTATGAACACATAGACAAATTCCTATCAACTGTAAGTTGACATGGCAATAAAGTATTGTATTGTACCTCTTCACGTTGCCTTCAAATTCGCTAAATGTTGACTGTAACTGACTAATAAAGCTGACACATGATCCTAATAAGCATTGAAATTAATACGACTCACTTGTGTAGCTGCCATTATAATAGTGATGTTATCTGAAAATTGCTGGTGCATCCATTCCAAACAAAATTATGCGATGTAGCGGCCTGCAATGATGTGGGTTTCGATGAGTTTCTCAGATGTCATTTTTACATGTAACCTTAAATAACACACGGTAGGGCAACCATGCAGCGCACATGAAACAGTCTGTGCATACACACATTCGCACACACAACATCAAAGAGCATTATTGTGTCAGATGGGCTTAGTGGTGAGACTGAAACAGGAGAGTTGTTTTCTGCTCAGATGAAAGGCAAAAGAAAGCCGCTCCTCATTGTCAGGCTGCCCCATTGTCAGGTTCAGGTCGAGATACGCACACTGACTACCTTAACCCTCCCATCGACACAGACAATACATGTACAGAAGTTGCTCAACACTAAGTATCAAGATGATAATGGGAGACTTTGAATGAAGGCAAAGACATTGAGGAACCTGAGACTAAGGGAGAGAAGAGACAGCTGAAAAGTTCAGAGTATAAGAGCAGCGTGTGAAGGATTAGATTTTTTTGTTTAGGGTTTGGTCTGACAATAGAACAGAAACAGATCACAGGTCACCAGGAATCACTCAGCCCCTTTCGCAGAAACAGAAGAGTAAACACTCGGTTATACTACCCTACCGGCTCACTAAATGACTTCCTATCACATAAACTGAGGTTAATTAGCATGAAAAATGACCCGGTTTTCAACTTACTTACTTACGATACACTTATGGAGTGGAACAGGCAAAAATAAACAGGATGATTGCCATGGCGATCGCAGTGTTGTATACTTCAACAGGTACACTACAAAGACACTGTGAGTTGGTTTGAGTATTGTCTGGTTTCATAGGTATCAGTCCACATAGTAGCATTATTGTGATTATGAGTAATAGACTGAACACAGTGTTCAGTTTTGTGTGTTCTTCTTTGTGTGTGTGTGTGTGTGTGTGTGAGTGAATGCTGGCCTCTAGCCATGCCAGGTGAGGCACAAGTGGTACATGTGTGGGTGTAAACCTCGAAATTTGATGATGTTCCTTCTGGAGCAAAGAGGAAATGCTAACAGAGCACAAAAGAGTGGGGAACAATCAAAAAGACTAACAAATACTTCCCTCTAGCAGGTAGAAAGGGAATTACGAGAGAAGCCCAGGTGTCTTGAACAACAAGGGACAGTGCCAAAGAGGGATTGGTTTTGGACGTGTTGCAAAGCGTTCAAGAAAAGCACAATAAACAGCTGAGCTCAGGGTGGAACAGAGGGAGAGGGGAGAGAAAGCAACACAAAAAAGAGGCAGCAGGTAATACTACATATGAGTAACAGCAGAAGAAAAGTAGGAAAAAAAGCAAAAGAGATCAAGACAGCCAGCCACGCATATCGTGCTCCCAGGTGTCCTGACACAAAAGCCACCTTGTGTTATTCTCCTGAGAACGCCAATATTACCACGTCTCATTAACAGCTGCTCTGCACTACAACAACTTACCCACACTAACACTGCCTACCCTTGATAGTCATGACTACAACAGCATCCAATGACTCATCAAGAAGCTGAGAGTGGGAGTGACATTTGGCCTTACGTGTCTCTCTGCGTGGCCATTTATGACGACTGTGCATGAAAAGTTAAAAAAAAATAAAAGTCTCAAAAATAATAATAATAGCGTCCAGCACACAGCGAGGCCCCAGCAGCATATCAGCCACACACACCTCTCCCAGGCATCAAAGACTGCGAAGAAAAAAAAAAAACCATACACACCCTTTCATACACGCCCTGCACTTACCCACTTTTGTACATGCACACACATAGACACGCAGACACACACCCTTCTTACACAGTGACTCGACTACACTGGCAAACGTGCACATAGACACACACAATTACATAAGCACCCTAGTTTGGCAGAGAAGAGGCAAGAATCAGAGTGGGAGGCCAGGCACCTGGATGAATAGATTATATGGTCTAAATCCCACCAGACACACACAGATGAACTGCCTCAAACTTTCATTTTTCTCCCCAGTGTGAGATCTGGGCCTCTCATCGCCTGAGGAGCATTGCTGACCGCGGTGACCTTGGCTTGGGGATGTAGTCAAAATCAGCTTATCACGACTGAGGGCTGATTGGCAAAGGCCTCCTGTTGAATTTTATGACAGAAGAGGCTTTATCCAAAACCACCATATATAGTAGTCATTAGACAAAAACTATATATATAGAAAGGGAGCATTTCTGTGTTCGGTGATACTTACAGCGTATTCCATTGGACTAGATTCTTGGAGAACGCTCTAGAAGTTTTTTGCCTCCAGTTTATGTGCGGACATTAATATCGGCTCTTGCAGCAGGCTAATGTGTGACATCTGGCACTCTATAACATCCCATAATCCTCCACTACAGTGCCAAACAAGTATACTTCTGATCTCACCTCCCACCCTGCTGCCTGTGTCAACGTCACAAGTCATCATTCCCACTGAGCCCACAAAAGACAGCCATAAGCTAATAAGAACTGTCTAATGCCTTGCCCTGTTCATGAGGCTGACACTCCACCTGGTGGTCATGAGGCTGCAGATGACTGGTCTAGCCATTCCACCTCTGTGCCAGCGAAAATAACTGATTGGAGCCTAAAAAGCAAAACATATGCTTATTATGTAATAGGTCCATATTATACTAAAATACTACCATAGTCTGACAATATTAACAACCTACATTCATTTTGTTGCCAAATAAAATAACTGAAAGCAAAACATGTGTTCATTATGTAACAGACCTACATTACTGTGAAATAAAAACAAAGCCTAGCATAGTAACAACTTAAAATAATTTTTATGTCAAAATAAATTACTAATCCTGTAGTCTCGTAGTGCTGTTGGTTGTAAAATCTACAGTTCATGCGGTTCATTAGCTTGTGTATTTTATTTTAAAGAAATACTGTAAAATATTACACAAGAAGTAATGGTTATTTTAGGGGGTTTGTGTCACTCTTCAGCTATGGCATTGTGATTGGACCGCTCATCAATGTTAAAGTCCAGGTTTAGTTCACTGTGTTATCAATCATGGGCATGCTGAAAAGAGAATGCTGAGCATACTTTGATCACCCTGTAGAGAAAAGCTGGCAAAAAATAAAAATCTATCAATCCTAACAATGAAGAAGAACAAGTCCAAATAGTTGGTGGGCTCCACTCATGGACTCCAGTTAGAGAACAGATGGAAAATGAAAGACAGACACCTAAAGGTGAAGTTCTGCATCTGAGCTGCTGTAAGGCTGTAAAAACAGTCCATATATAATAATACTACAAATATGCAAAAGCACAATTAGCAATGTAATATTATTATAACAACCAAAATGTACTGGCATCATTCTGACATTTCTTACTTACCAGTTTAACTACAGCGTCAATAGTTAAATAATATTCAAAATATGGGATTAATGGACCTTTGGATTTCCCATAATGCATCTCTACACAATGACAGGGAAGATTTCTAGGCAGAGACTTACACCATTGGGACCCGGAACTGGACAATGTCAGGAGGTAATTCTTTCCCCGGCCTCACCAGAGTCAGGAACCAACTGGGTCTGAAAATCCTCAGCTGAGGGTTGCCAATCTGATAAATAGGGTATCTGAGAGGGAAAAAAAGCCAGACTCTTACCAATACAGTACAATGACATTACTAGACATTGTGTTTTATTTTACTATCACTTAAAAACTTGGGAGATGTTACAGTTGCATAATTAGATGCATACACTTCTAATTGACAATTTCAGTTTCCTTGGTGGGTCGGTGATACTGAACCATGTCACTTTTAACATTTGCTATACCTGAAGGTTGTCAAAATGTTGATACAAGATAGCAAAGGTTAAAAAAAAAAAGCTTATTATTATTTTAATGATGAATCACTAATTTGTATTTAGTAATTGATCTGTGTAGCTGAATACAGCATAACACACACATACACACATCCAAATTCAAGTACACTCTGTGCCTTTGTTGTTCTTGGAAAAATATTCACATTCCCTTGCGTAATTATTGCTTTGTTAGAGGAATTTTTAAATATTTATCCCTTGCACATAAATAGAGCATGATAAAACACAACATAAACCATTTATATATATTATACATTTACAGAATACAGTCCAATACAACTCAGTCTCAAACTACAGGATTAGAAATTATCAACAATCAAAAGTACATCACCTTAGTTTGGATCCACAAGTTAGAGTCACAAACCACAACAAGCTGTGTCATATTAAGTTAATTATTGTGTTACGACAGTTGCAGCACGTTAATGGCAGGATGTTTTTAGCATCCATTAGCTGACAGCAAAAAAATAGGAGTATTAAGTGTGTTTAGTGCGTGCATTAAAAAATATGATAACTAATATGAACAAACAGAAAATGCGAAATATACTTTTTTTTTAAAAAGTGAATTCTAACAGCCACATTGAAACAAACAGGGCAGCAAGAGGTTTCAGGCAAGCTAACAACTCTGGTAGCTGGATGCTAGCTTACTACCATAAACTGCTAAGAAAAGGTGACCACCAAAAGAAGTTGTATGAAAAGCTAACGTGTCCTTACTCTTATTTATACACACTATTGTATTGGCAAAACCTGGATACTTACATTAATCGTCTTGTCGCCATCGCTGCAGCGGTTTACTGTTGTTTTGTAGTCTTTTCAAGGACTACTTGTCAGACGACACACGTGTAGAATACTTCCGGGAACAATCGCACTGCGCAGGCGCACTGGCGGTGCCCTTGAAGCGAAGTTGACATCTTTGTGTACACTTGCACAATCTGGATTCTTTCTTTCTTTCTTTCTTTCTTTCTTTCTTTCTTTCTTTCTTTTTTAAAACTCTAATAGTGTAAATAACTTTTTGCCAAGAACGTCTTCTTCACATATTTTAGTTTCATAAACAGCTCATATATTTGTATTTTGAGGGATATAACTGTATATTTTCTTCATGGGAATAATTGTTTTCAGTTTGCAGAATTTTATATTCATAAATGTAAATTCTGTTGACACCATTTATTTTAGAAATCCAATATTTTTTTGTTAGCATTAACTTAATAACTACAAAAAATACAGCATTAATCCAAGTGACAAGTATTTTTAACATCTGTAGTTTTAAGTTAATAAACGCTTTATTTGTCTTTTATTCGATCCTTATGTTTTGTTTTCTTTCAGATGCTCCTGAATTTGATGTTTGCATTAAAAGGGTTACAATTTCCGTGATAAAATCATACAGTTTCATATAGCAACATTTCAATAACCAAATTGCTGTGAAAGCCAAGAATGATGTTATCTTGAGATCATGAATTCCCTTCCCCTATTATAAACTTAAAATAAAAGCTGCAATATTGATTTAAAAGCATGATTTTACTATATTTTATTTCATGTGTTTATTTGTACTTGTCTGTTGTCAAGTCAGGTTTATTTGTGTAGCCCAATGTCACAAATGGTTAATCAACTGAACAGTTCCTGACCCAGCCCAAGCTCTCTAAGAAGACAATGAAAACTTTCCTTAAAAAAAATGTAAGTAAAAACTGGATGAAACCTGTGTGTGTGTGTGTGTGGGGGGGGGGGGNGGGGGGGGGGGGCTTAATGTGAAATTGGTCGTCTACATGAGATTAATTGTATACAGGCTACAAAGATGAGTCAGCAGAAAGATTAATATGTATTTGTTGCCACCTACTGGTTATAAACATTGAAGACCAAGTAAAATGTAACTGTAGGCATATCAGTTGAAAAAATAAAAGACAGCAAAACATATCAAAGTACATCAAAAAGAAAGATCAGCTTAATCAGACTTATTGAAGTAGGTCCTAATATAATTGCTGTGTATTCTGTGTCTAGTCTTGTACATTTTGTGATTGTCTTGAGAAAATCCACTATGACAAAGGAAGAACTCAACACAGGCAGGATTGGAGCCAGAACCAAATGCTAACTTTGATGTGAGGCCACAGTGTGACCCCTACTTCATTTATCTTGAAGAAATAAGACCTAAAGCCTTCCTCAGATTATGTGCCTTGGAGGATTTAAAGGTCCATACTGGCCATTTTGCATATTTGAGCCTAGTATATTCAATTTTCATACACATTACGTTACTGACTATAATTTCCCAAAGGATAAACCATATTTCAGCTTTTCTGATATTTTGCAAAATCTCTTAATAAAACAACATTCTCTCAAATATTCAAGCGATATACCCACCTGCTAGTAGTGATGCAGCCTTATGAAGTCATGGTCGTTTAAGTTTTTCAATAAACGCAGGTCTTCTTTTGGGACTATTTTCCCTGGTGGAGACATACATTCACTCTGCGCTTTTTATTGCACTTAAACAGAAAATTTACGTAACTTTGAAAAAAGCCTCAATACACCTCTTGTTTGTGATGATGGATTACCTATCCCAAGAATGTTTCAAGTATCAACAAGTTGATTTTAATAGCGTACCAGAATGAACTGAAACCAGTGGCAGACTGGAAGGTAGAAAAAAAAAATTAATTCATCGTTCCAGTAGTATGCTTTGGGAAATGATTGTGACTAATGGTACATTATGAAAATTGAATATATTAGGCTCAAACCTGAAAAATAGATGGTATGGTCCTTTAAAAGACAAACACAGCCTGCAAACAAGTTACATTACTGTCAACCATTTCCCAAAACATTCTGGCGTGGTAAATGTTTGAATGTTTTTTCTACCTTCCAGTAGTTTCAGTTCAAAACTGAACTTGTAGAGACTTAAAACATGCTTGACACAGGCAAACAAAACGTCTGTTAAATTTTTTGTTGAAGGAACATAATTTGTATAACAAGGAGCTACACAAAGGAAAATGTGTCTCCGCCAAGGAATATAGTCCCGGTAGAAGACTGCTGACCATGCTTTCTACAATCATGCGTAAGTGTTAGCAGGCAAAACATTAAATTTTAAGGCAGATATATAACTTAAAAATTAGAAAAATTAGATTTTGAAAGGTTAGCAGATTTGACAGAATATCAAAAACTAAACTAGAGTTTTATATTTTGGAAAGTAGTTGGCACTAAGATAACATGTATGTGGGTAGTATTTTGGGTTAGAACATTGGGTTAGAATATGCAAAAACTGAAGGTGCGACATGTCGAAAAGAAAGGTGCAACATGAAGAAAAAAGGAAAGATGGGGTGGGTAAGAATGATTGAGGGCCCCCGGAGTGGAATGTGAGTCCCTGGCTCAGCTGGTTCAATTCTGGCAGGAGCAGGATATGGCCCACACTGACAGTCCACACCGTGCCAGGGAGGGAAGTTTCCATCCGTTAAGAGGCCATCTAGCTTGAGTGTGTGTGTGTGTGTGTGTGCTTGAAGACAGTTAGGCATTTGATTATTATGCAGTATGTCACACTCTATCAGAATACCCTGTCATTCTTGCAGTGTCCAGATAGTCTGAGTCTTATTTTTATTTATTTACCTTTTGCAACACACGCACACACACACACACACACACACACACATGCAAAATCTGTATTGCCATCACTTCATTGGTTGTTTACTTGTTTGTTGCTTTGGACGTGCTTCATCTGGCTGACATGAGAAGCTCCAGTTGTACAGGAGATTCACAAATGTGGTGAAGTAAAGGTGGAAAGGTTAATTTCAAAAATGTTTAAAAGTTTAGGAAACATTACCTCAAACTGCAGGTATTGTATTGTATTGCAGGTATTGCGAAAAACAACTGTTATTTACAGATAGATTTATTATTCTGCCAGTTAAGGACATAAATTATTTAAATTGTAAATGGATCAGTAAGTGCTAAAGGCTTGATAAAGACTGTAAAATTACTTTCAAACTACAAATCTGATCACACACAAAATATAAGACAGACAAAGTTCAATGCATAATATGGCTTTTGTTTTGATAATATTCTAATTTGTGTATGCAGGTTGTATTGATTGGGCTCAGACATGCAAAATCACGAATATGCTCCTTTAAATCAGTGATTGGCAGGTCTGCTCACCTGATTGAGCTTCTGGTGTGTGTGTGTGTGTGTGTGTGTGTGTAAGGTTGATTCACACATTCTCGTCTCCCCTGTCTCTCCCTTGGCCTGACACCCAGAGCTTACTGTGGGTGCGGTAGCAGTAGCAGTGCTCATTACCTCAGCTGAGGTGCCAATGTTTAGCGTGGATCCAGCCAGTGCAGCCTAGGCCATGTTTAAGGCTGNTGGGGGGACAGCAACATGAACCGGTTGCAACCTTCAGCCAAAGGTCTGCTCTCACACTGTTGTCCAACTCTGCCATTTATAGACGCAATACCAGCCTGTTTGTTAGTGCACACAGTTATGTTCTTTGATGGAAAATAAAACTTAACTATATTCTATCTAATTTGTAGTCATATTCACATGGTGCACAAAGCCTGCAGGAGCTCTCCTGATCATTTTTTATAGTTGTACTTAGTAAAAAGTAAATATGACTTTTTATTTGCCATTGGGTCATTTTCACAGATGTCATATTTGGGTTAAGAAATTGGCTTCTTAAGAGCCTGGATTTATTAGCTTGTGTTACACACACACACTCACACACACACACAGACACACACACACACACAGACACACACACATGAATACTTATATATACACATCTGCACACATTCATGCTGGCCTCAGGTGCTTATTAGCTAAAGTCAGTTTTGTATCAGAATCAGAATCAGATTTACTGCCAAGTAGGTTTACACGTACAAGGAAGTTGCTCTGGTGTTTGGTGCTCAAGAAGGAAAAGAAAAAAATATACAAGATATATACAAATATCCGATCAAAAAATGTACAATATACAAAGGATGTGCGTTAATATAGCACATAGAGTCCAATGTAGTTTATGAATAATGAATTTTGAGGTAACGGAGACCACACAAAGAGCAGTGAGAGCAGTGAGCAGCGAGAGAGAGCACTTGTGTGTGTGTGNTGTGTGTGTGTGTGTGTGTGTGTGTGTGTGTGTGTGTGTGTGTGTGTGTGTGTGTGTGTGTGGCAAAATAAGACTTCACTCACACCACTTTGAGTGTGTGTTTGGAAGAGTGATAGAAAAAGAGAGGGAGGGTGAAAGAGAGAGAGAGAGAGAGAGAGAGAGACGGGTGAATTGCAATGAGGGGTCAGGTTTGGGTCAGTCAGTGGAAAGTGGCTGTTTATGTGACAGTACAAAACGGGAGAAAGTAAGGAAGAGAGAGGGAGGGAGGGAGCGAGGGAGGGGAGGANTGTGACAGTACAAAACGGGAGAAAGTAAGGAAGAGAGAGGGAGGGAGGGAGCGAGGGAGGGGAGGAGGAGAGAGAGAGAGTGCTCTGACAGGAGAGGTGGATAGACGGAAACACTTCAGTCCACAGCAGGATTGTCCCGCCAAGTGTGGGTGCTGGGGCCGCATGGAAACTTTTCCCCTCCGGCTCCCAGGCAGCCAGGGAGGAAGATGTTGGTATTGAATATCCTCGAGAAGAAAAAAGGGAAATGGTAAATTGAAGATCCAGACATAAAGATGGAAAAGTTTGTCAGCTGATGTGAATAGTTTTGCATGTAAAAGGACCCAGTGTTTTAATGTTTTTGTCTGAAGCCATTTTATCCTTTCCTGAAGAAGGGGCCTTCCTAACGCTTTGAATCATTTCCCCGATTAGCTATTTGGCTAACTGTGATGTGTTAATGACAACTGGAGTTTTACATAAACACGATACATACATATACTTTCATAAAACACTAATACAGTATCAACAGCAAATTTTAAAGTCTGGCCTTCATATAATATAGATAAGAGGCTGCAAAGAGAAGAGAAGCAAACTTTGGGATTTAGCAGCAGCCTCGTACAGTCAGCGACGAGGCAGAAATGTGTCACGGCAGCCAATTATCATTTCTGGCAATGTTTATTTGTAAACTCACTTTCATCCCCCTTTGCAATCTGCAGTAGATGTATCATATACCGTGAAGATTTTAGGCCTCAGAAGCTCGTTATCTATGAAAGGTCACTGAACGGGTGAGCTGTCTGTGGGTCACATCTTTAGCTCATAGTGAGGGTGTTCAGCTCAGTGATCTAAAAGTAGCACGCTTAATTTTTAATTAGTGATCAGTACAGAACAGTGAATTCAAATTGTAAATACTCGATAGAAGTCATGCCGCTGGTGATGATTTATTATTCTTAAATTCATATATCAAAACCGTATTAAAACATATACCTGGGGGGACAAATTTTCAAAGAAATTTTCTTTTCAAATTTGAACTGTGAAATTTGCAGCACCTGACCCACTGTGGACTCCAGAATAACTGGTGATTCCAACAAACTTCCACAGCTGTCATTACTAAATTCTTTTATGTTCAACTTTCTCTACACTGTAAAATGTGACAAGTTGATCTTACTTAAAAAAATTTAGGAAACCGATTTCCTTGAAAAAAGTAAATAAATATAAGTCTTAAATTATGTTTACTTTATGTCTACTTGAACTTAAGACTATATAGTTCTATTTAGTTACCTTTTTCAAGGCAATTGGTTTACTAGATTTTTTTTTTTTTTTTTTTTTTTTTTTTTGATAAGAGCAACTTGTCACATTTTACAGTGTAGTTATCATGAAGCAGTGAGTCCATTTGACACACTAAACAAAAACCATTACTCCCTCTGTCTAATTAAACCCTTGGCCCCCCTGTCATGAACGCTGAATGTGCAGTCAGAGGTAGTGACCAGTTCAGGTCAGATTCCTCGACTTTTTCATGCTCCATATTCACACTCTCAGAGGGAGTGGGTGCATGCCATGCAGCAGTCCTGTATCTATTTATAGCCATGAGGGATGGAGTTAGGGGCAATCTGGATGGCATGTAAATTTAGACCCTCCCCTGTGGATGTTCCGTTGATGTCATAAGCTTGACCTCTGACCTAGGAGCCTGGCTGCCACAAGGCCCATGTTGAACTTGAATTTTAGAGGTTTGCTGCCACATGAATGCAAGCGCACACACACATGCACATAAACGGTAGATACAGCATACTGTATATATGCAGATGTGCACTAATAAAATATAATGTCTTAATCTGTTGGCAAATAGTTGTATATACAGTGGGGTCCAAAAGTCTGAGACCACATGAAAATGCTTCTATTTTGCATTCTTTTTGAATTTAATACAAGATTTTTCATTACAAATTATAATATCATCTTAACAATTTGAGTGAAACCTTGAATCTTTGAAAAACATACATGAATTTCAGAATATCTTAGTATTTGGTATGCCCCCCTTTTGCTTTAATGATAGCATGCACGCAAGCTGGTATGAACTCCACAAGTTTGTGCAAAACCTGATGAGCCAAGTTATCCCAGCATGATCTGACAATGTTCCACAGAGCTTCTTGTGATGTCAGACTTTTTGATTATTTCCACATTTGCATGGAAAACATCAAGGATTTGCAATGTGGTCTCAGAGTTTTGGATCCCACTGTATATCACTAAAGATATATTCTGTACATGCATTGAGTCTTGTAATGACTTGGTCATCATCTTCCTGTGACTAACACACTAACTGACGGTACGGTGTGTGTGTGTGTGTGTGTGTGTGTGTGTGTGTGTGTGTGTGTGTGTGTCTGAAACACTATAACAAGCTGGTGTCCAAATAGAAGTATTCTTCTTTTCTTGGGTAAATATTTTGCAAGAAACACAGTAATTAATCATCTGCCTTGTTGCAACCTGAAAGCCTGGCACTAAGGCCTTAGAAGGTGTGTGTTTGAAATGGGGAAGCATACAACAGATACACACACAAACACTGATTTCCCAGAGATTTTGAAATCAGCTGCAGTTGGAGTGGGTAGAGTGCTCGCACAGGTTCCCACAGCCTTATCCAGTGTCTCTCCCTCTGCCAGAGTTATGTGATGGATCAGGGATGCCTGACATGTATAAATGGGGACAGGGGCAACTGATCTTCAAGGTATGTCAACCGACACTCTTGAGAAATCTGGTGTACTGCACCACGGAAGACCTTAACCTACAAACATAATAACATTGTTTAAGCCATGCTACGTCTTAGATAAACTAATTTTGGGGTAGATTTCCCTAACCAATAGAAAAGAGCCATAACCCTAAAATGAGTGAGCATGAGGAGAATACAATTAAGTTTTTTTGAAACGTATCACAAAGGATGATTCTGTGATAGCTAAGAGTTAAGCATTTAGTTATGGGTTTGTTTGCACGCTATATTGTGCATTTGCTACTAAGAGGGACGTGTACATTCACTTAACATTTGCACCAATTGTCACCAGTGTCATGATATGTGTCAAAAAGAGTAACAGCAGTTCAGCTGTATGGTGACATCGTGATTCTAACACAATGGATGTTGACAGTCCAAGGAGTTCTATCACGCCTCTACCCACTGCCCTTAGCATTCATAAACAGCATTCCCACCATTAATGTCTCCTTTGCATACCACTTGAGGCACACGGCAAATGAAGCTTACACACGACCTATAACACATTTAAGTATTGAATATCACATAAAAGAGACTGAGAATGTATTGCTGATTCCAATATTTTCTATGTTTTGTTTTGCTGTAGAGGATAACCAAACCTAAAATATGCCAATGCATGAGATAAGCCACAAAATCTCTGTCATAAACTTTAAGCTACTGTGTATCTTTGCCTTTTGCAAAATATTCACATATCTCTGCACATCAATTCTATTCTGTTTCTTTAAATTTATATCTCACTTCCATTGGGGTCAGATGCCCAGTCAGTTTTCTTTATTTTTACTCTCAAAACAAACCCTAAATATTTACATATTAAAGTATCTCAAAATTGTGCTTACACATATCCTATATTTAGTTTTAGCATATTTTTTTCATCATATTTTCAATGCTGTTTCATCTTTTAAAGCATTTTTCTGGAAACAAGTGTCACTGTCTCAAAAATTACAACACTGATATCAAGGAAATGACACTCCAAAGAAAATCCAAGAGAATTTATCACTGTTTAGTTTTAAAAATAAGTGAGTGTGAGTTGAGAAATTTTCAGACGTTGTGGCTATTTTTGCAATATCAATCAGTGTGTTTTGTTCTATTAATTTGATTTACCTATTGAAATGTCTAATAATAATATAGTTGCAATATACATAAGAAAGTAAGATGCAAAGGGTGACACTGAGACTAAATTCTTTTTTTCACATTTAGAGTTTCAATTTAGTATCATGAACAAGTACATGGTCATTCAAAACAAAAGCTTTTAGAAAGAAGCACATTAAAGTAATAATCTTACTTTCTCCTTTAGGGTAACTCTTTATAAGGTGTTATTGAGGTTTGAATTACAGTTAAGAACAAACACTATCAATCCTAAAATATCCACTTAATGTTGCACTATCCAAAATGTAATTGCCACCCCTGTGCCCCCATTTATTTTCATCATAGCTCATCCATACATTGTTTATGAATAGTGAATGCAGAAATATTTCCTTAACTTTGATTTAATCAGGACAAAAGAACACTGAACAGCAACAAGTCAGGTAATGGTCACAAATCAGGTAATGGGACTGAATTATTTTCATGTAAAATGATAAATTAAGATGAGTGGTGGAGTGGAGCTGTAATGGAAAGTACCTTACAATTAGAAATGGAGAAATAATAACAGTGTTGATACTATTAAGGGATACTTAATTGAAACGCTCCTAAAGAGAGGTTAAAGATTAGGGTGAGTTTAGCTGCAATGCATGGCTTAATCTTGGATCATCATGGTTGACTGACAGTTGCTTTACAAACAATTAGTGATACATTGAAAACAAGACTGTCCAGAATCAGAATCAGAATCAGATTTATTGCCAAGTAGGTTTTCACATACGAGGAATTTGCTCTGGTGNAGAATCAGAATCAGAATCAGATTTATTGCCAAGTAGGTTTTCACATACGAGGAATTTGCTCTGGTGGTTGGTGCTCAGGAAGGAAAAGAAAAAATATACAAGATAAATACAAATATACTATCAAAACATGTACAATATACAAAGTACAATATACAAAGGATGTACAATATACAAAGAATGTAAAAAAAATTAAAAAATTAAAAAACTAAAATAAAACTAAATAATTATAATAAAAAAATAAATAAAACAATAAAAATTTAAAAAAATAAAATAAAAAACTGTCCAATCAAAATTTCCCTTTAAATGGTAAAACAAAACAAAACAAAAAAAAAACAGTGCATTTGCAAAAATCTGTTACCAAAACTCCAAATATGCCTTATAATGATGTCATCATACATCACTTTTTGATATTTGCTCTCCACGATGATGCTAAACACCACAAGATCACATTTACCTTCAACCTAAGGCACAGCAAGCGCCCCTACTTTTCCAAACCCCAACTGACGCCCGCGACGGTTACCCAACTACCGGACCAAAAGTCTGTGTGGTCTTTACGCACGGAGAGCGCACGGAGAGTTTGCCGGCATGCATGAGGGTCACTCCCTCCGGGCTGTCCGTGGCCTCCTCGCCCCGGCGGGCAGCTCCCAGACTCTGCCAAACCCTCCTCATCCCCGATTTCCCTCTCTCTACCTTTCCTCTGAAGAAACAGTCCGGCGTTACGTCAGAAAGTGCAGGGCAAGCAAGTTAGCGTCTTAGGAGCTATTCGTAGGCATTGCTGCCAAACCCGGCTTGGGGCTGCTGACGAGCTGACTGCAGCCAATGCAATTTACAAACCCACCTCTTTTAAAACAGCAGCATTATGTGGTAAGTCGTTTATTCATTCATAGTCTTTTCATCTCCCCGTTGGGTTTTTTTTATTCTTTCACGGTTTTCTTCACATGACAGGTCTCTGTTGCTGGCACAATTGCGCAAAAAGCCATCAGTGTGAACGGTGTGGTAAAGATAAAAAAGTGGGCTGCTTCGTCCTATAGCCTCTCTGGAAAAAACCACCATGACATGATGAAGCAGCAGAGCTTTTTAACGCACAGGGATTTCTGCAGCATTTTTTGCGTTTGATTCTTTGCTCATCTCAAAAAAAAAAAAAAAAAAAAAAAAAAACAAACCATGCCCCACGCTCGAAATAGGAACCCTAGCCCCATCCCAGAGGTAACATGGGATACGGGATTGAAGGAGATGAACGAGACCTGGAAGGGAGCTATAGCCTGTCTCGGGGTGGCCGTCTTCTTTGTCATGACCATCGGGATCATATATTGGCAAGTGGTGGACCAGCCTAACAAGAACTGGATCCTCAGGGGGACTTTTAGCGGACTGATCTGGGAGAGAAGAACCCACTCACTGGTTATTCAGACCCTGACGGAGGATAAGACCTATGTGGAGATAGACGTGGGGAATGTGGCGAACCCAGACCTCGAGGTTCCATTTGTGAGGAACCTGTGCTGGCTGAATAAAACCGAGTTCTGCTATACGTGGGATTTGGTCGCCGAGGTGAAGATCTCGCTGGAAGTGAATGAGGAGACGGAGACGGAGTGCTACAGCATGACTTGGGCGCCGGTTCACTGTCATGTGGAGCTGAAGGTACGATTTCTCTCCCTGAGCATGAACGAGCCTGCTTCAGCGGAATGTCCACGCAGAGCAATGTTAGCCCACTTTAGGTTCAGAACATTTAGGCCCATGCATGACATTTAACGTGTGTGATTGTTGTGCCAGTGGTGCACAATGCAAAACATATTCCTCTAAACAAATTCTAGCTGAGCCATTATTCACTTTTAAAAGCTGTCAAGACAAAAGTGATTTCAGAACAAATCAACGTGTGTCATAATTTTGCATGGATCAGGTGTTTATTCTGCCTAAATGTATAGTTTCGCCTACCTGGTATTTATAGAAAACTTATGAAAATTTCTCGGAAATGATGTTCACACGATAAAACAAAAAATTAGGGCTGAAGTCTGTATAAAATTTAATTCTATATTAAGTAAATATGACATAAATATGACATTTACATATAAAATATTATATGTAAATGTCATATTTATGATACTTTAATTATTTAATTTGATTTGATTTGCTATTTTAAAACGCCCTTACTTTCTGATGCGTTGTTTCATCTTTAAACATTTGAACAGGGTCATTTATATAAATCTTATATCGCATGGAAGAAATTCATGATTTTGCCAAACAACCCTTTCCATTTCCACAGCCGTCATCTTTGTAATTGCACGTGGCTCTGCAGAGTACATTTCATGTTAAATCTGCTTTGTCATCGTAGCTGTGTTTCATACACGCACAGTACTTACTGTACTTTCCCTGCAGCTTAATTATCAAAGGCATTTAACTATTCGGATGTTTGGGAAGGTTAATCTGTCCCCACTGGAACATTCCTCAGCATAACTCCCTGTCATGTGGCGCGACTGCTCACAGAAAATCTTTCCAACCTAAAGTCGGACTTCTTTCTCATTTCCAAAATCCAGCCTCATATGACTTGGCACCTGCTTTGAAGCTCTTGAAGAGAGTTACTGACGTGAATTAAGCTGCTGACATGAATTCAGTCAGTTTGCGCATTTCTCCTTCGAGCGTCAATACGCACAAGAGGAGACAAGCTTTCCCTTTTAAAAAAAAAAAAAAACATCCTGTTATTCAGTCCTTCCTGGTGTGATGCTTTGTGACACAATCTCATGTCCTATCACCTCACACTGCACAAAGTAACAGCAACCCACACTGAAGACCAAAATTAAAATCCTTAAGATATCAAGAACATAATTAGGCACCATTACTGTTTCCAATATTATCCAGTAAATCTATAATCTTTAATCAGTTTTGCTGTGTTAAATATAAAATCAAGGCAATTCACCATATGCTTTCAAGAACTGATTTCAAATATTTGTTGCATTTTTAGTGGTGGTTTTGTGTGTGTGTGTGTGTGTGTGTGTNGGAACTTCAATACATTAAAAAAAACAAATGAAAGATGCATTTTCTGTGTAATGCACCCTATTTCCATCTGTACATTACATTCCGACTAGGTCCTCTTTTTGCTCCACTTTAATTTCCTCAACAGATATATTTCTCATGTTCAATTTTTATTTATTTATTTATTTATTTACCCCATTTATGGCAGTAAATTGTCAGTTTTTCATTTCTTCAGTGTCTTTTTCTCACTGCTTTTGTTTTTCTTTGTGATTGCATGTGTGTGTGTGTGTGTGCGTGTATATATATGTGTGTGTGTGTGTGCCTATCCTATATATATGTGTGTGTATGTGTGTGTGTATCCTGCCAGGACTGCTTCTCCATGACCAACGTGTCTTGGTACGGTGGTGCCAGTGTCCGAGGTCAGAGCTGGCCAATCAACGATCAAAACGCCACCATGCAGCCCTTCATTGTCAGCAATCTGAAGGACAATCCATCTGGCTTTGGCTCCGCTCTTGAACACTACTTCCTGGGTTCATCAGGTAAGAAGTCATCATCATGGTAATTTGTTTGCTTTTTGTTTGCACACTTATACCATCAGTGAAGATTATCGCCTCAGCAGAAGTCACCATATGGAGTCATAGTTAATGCGGAAGGTATTTTCAAATCTTTACGTCTTTAAAATGACACAGGGGTTTTATTCTGTGGTGCAGGGTTTGCACATCAGCTCAGGAAACTCGATCCCACATCAGTGTGTATATGATGTGTGGTGTGAATCCTAGGGCATGAGGGAAGCCCTGTGACTGCTGTTGCATTTTCTTATTCCCCTCATGCATGTGTGCTTGTTTGTGTTTGTGTAGAGAAAAAAAAATCATCCAACCGCATCCAGAACCAGCATCTCCAACACCACCACTGGATAGGACAGCTGGCACACAAATAGAGCGTAACACAATACAGTCTGCGGTATCCCAGTTTATTAATTTAGAGATTAGACTACAAAGGCAAGCAAACCACCTTTAGCATCTTAAATTAACTCTTAGGGATACCAGGGTAATTGCCTTTTGTTTCTATGAAAAGAGCAGGTTGGATGAGGGCTCTGCTGACTCTAATAACTCACCAGGTTATTTTGAGGGTGTTAGATTTTATCCTGGGGGCAACAGGGAAGGCAGAGACCACTGACAGATGTGAATGGTTAATGCAACTGATGAGGAATGTGTGATGTGCGTGTTGTGTGTGCACAGTGTGTGTATGTGTGTGTGCAGGTATGTTTACGCGTGATGGTGGGTATTGCATTAACCTCTGGGATTTTAAGGCTATCAAACTGGCTTTGGTGTGTGTTAATGTGGGTTCCAGACAGCTGAAGGAGTCCAGATCAGAGGGCAGGGCTCGACATCAGCCAAAGGTGACACAAACAATCATCTGTTATGACTCCATTTATTGTTTAGCAGCGTTCTCTTTTCCTGTAGACACACATGCACATGCACACATAACATGCCGAAATCTTATGTAACACAGGCAGGCATAACAAGGGAGTCACATGACTTAAATCCCTTTTCCACCTTGTGAGAGGACAGCAGTAATTATCAGAACCCTGTAACCCTTTGTTTCCCTGTTTAGCTTGAGAATAAAAAAAAAAAACAGATGAGATCCCAATGAGAACAACTGTTTGAACGTTGCCAAGTAACCAGTCATAGACACATACTGTACATAACCCCAAACATAGCAAACCAAAGCCCAGCGATGACAACAACGCCTACTGCCTATTGGAGCATTAAAGATATTTGA
The DNA here is from genome assembly GCA_014773175.1 of Lucifuga dentata. Classification (NCBI taxonomy): domain Eukaryota; kingdom Metazoa; phylum Chordata; class Actinopteri; order Ophidiiformes; family Bythitidae; genus Lucifuga; species Lucifuga dentata. Next base: position 268,779 of record VXCM01000144.1, read on the forward strand.
CATGATATCTGGTTTTAAAGTTCAAGGATGCTTCTTGGTTGTCTCTTTGGTGCAATGTGCATGCCTCAGAAAGAAGCAGTTATTCTTCACAGTTGAAGAGGTTGTGCTGAAACTTGTACTTGGCTGCTTTTCCTAATTAGGATCAGAATAAATAATTATTGATTAATGATTTTGCTGATGCTAGATGCTGACAGTAGCATTGGCTAATATGTCAGGAACATTTTAAATGACCATGCTGATGGTTTTGCATGTTTGAGTCCAATAAATACTACGAACATTTTTCCAAAAAATAGTACTGGATCAGATGGAAATTTTCATATAGTTTTTCCTATCTTCCAGGCAGCCATTATTTTCAGTTCATTCCAGTATATTATGAAAATCAACTTGTAGAGACTGGAATACTTGTAGAGACTTGTAGATGATTGAGTTAAGTATTACATCACACAACATGATGCTATTTTTTGTTGAAGTTACTTATTTTAGTTTATCCAACATGGAGCCACATGGAAGAAAACGTATGCCTCACCAGGGAATATAATCCCAGAAGAAGATGGCTTTTACCAGAGAAATTAAAATGACTGTGCCTTCTATATGTGAATATGCGTGTTAGCAGGTGAACCTTTGAATTTTCAGGTGAGTGTGTCACCTGAACGTTTTATTTTGTAAAGTTAGTTTATAATTTTTGTACATTTTTAAGGCTTTTCTAAGAGAAGAGTTAACGAGCAGATAAAGTCAGACAAGGTGTTGATATAAAGAGCAATATTTCCACATAGGACATTTTCCTAAGATGCAATAAATTCTGTTCTTCACCTGCAACTGCTTGGTTCTGTATTTTGATTAACTGCCACCTTCCCAAGTGAGGGGAGATGCAAATAATCACTCAATCCAGTGATGCAAAGGTATTTTAGTGTCATGACTGACCGGGTTTTGCACCGTCTGCTGTCTGACTCCTCAGACAGGTCAGCAGATCTCTGCTATAACTTAGTCATTGTGATGGTGGAGACCCAACTGCATGATCTCCAAAATCACACAAGCCCCTTCACCTTATCTGACACACAAATCTAAATTCACAATGAAGACAGGATTTAAATCTGATTAGGATTGTAATTTCAGTGTAGCAGAGTACAGAATGTATAGAATTCATCCCTTTATACAGGACAGAGTACACTGAATGCACACATCATAAAACAATCAAAAAGTATCCTTCCTCTTTAAATAAATGAACTCATGCTTATCTCTCCACAATCCTCTCTCTATTCTAAAAAAAAAAAAAAAAAAAACAGGTTACAGAGGCAACAACTGGGTGCTTCCTTTCCAAAAATAATCAAAAGACAACATGCAAAACAATAGACCCTTAATTTTTGCTTTATTGACTTTTGCTACAGTGTTATTTATTAGTGCAAATGCAGATAGTCTGTATATAGTGTATAGGTAGTTATGATTTCCAATAAAATAACTGAATTGAATTGAAAACACAGTGGCGGAGCTTTTAATAAGTGCAGATAGTGAAGATAGTAAATACAGACACTAAATTGGACTGAAAATATTTGCTGTTTATTCATACTTGTGGCTTTTTACCTCATCGACTCTTCATTTCATTATCAAACTGCCTGTCTGCTGTTTTAATGAAGGCACTATTTATAAATGGGATGAGTAGAGCTGATGTGACTGGCTGTGATTGATGCAGCCCTGATACACACACACATACACACACACCTGCACATGATGCACAGCTCAGTTAGGCTTTGTTTATCTGTTTTATGTTATGAAAGTACTTGAAAGTACTTGAGTACTTTCTTTGTCTTTATGTAACACCAGGATCCCTGAGTCATAAGTATTACAGAAATAATACCTCAAAGTATTTGGCTTTCATGTAAAAAGAGTCCCAAAACACTCCCGTGTCCTCAAATAGTCCCCTGTGGTATTCAGCAGGTCAGACAGCTTCCCAACGTGACTCTCCAAGGAAAAGAACTCCAGTGTAAGACAACCACTTTAAAAATGACCCACTTTAAACCGAGAACCTCAAAGCTTTGTTAACTGCAAGTTGTGATCTCGTGAATGAAAGGCCCACTGTATGAAAAGCCTTCAAAATTTTCCACAGTCAATTTCCTTCCTGATACTTTCCATGAGGAACAACAAGCAAGAGTCAGCGTAGTAAGACTGAGTCTGTAAGTCTGATTTGACTGATAGGCTGCAGCCACTAAAGTAATTACAGTCTGTATCTGCTCATTCCATCCACAACCTTAATATATAATAACAAATCCACAGCATGTCTCAAAATCTGAGCTGCTAATTCTGAGCCTGCTGCCTGTGAAATATTAAACTTTAGCAGTACGATGAGTTCATTAGTTGAGACTGAAGTGCAAGAAAAGGAAAGTTATATTACACCAAAGCTTGCTTTACCCTCCAATTGACCTAATCACCTTATTCTTCTTGTTTTCTTGCCCGATCTACTGATATTGTGACACTTGCGCTTGTGATGCTAACATATACCAAGTGTTATGACAATAGACTTGAACCTTTACAACTGATTGACAGTAGAAATAGAATCAAAGTGCAGTAAGGCCCTTTAGAATTTCAGTGTTTTTCAATAAGCGGGACTGGAAATTTACTATGATGGAATGATCCCAGCTTTTGTGGCCATCAATTTCTTGAGGTTGGGCACAGGAACCAAGTTTCCATTGTTAAGGAAATACATGCCTGAACACACTTACTTGCATGAACATGCACATGCACGCACGCACACACACACACAGACACACACACACACACACACACACACACAACTTGCACATTTTTATAATCCCAGTCAGGTCTGTAAGTGTGTGCAGGTGTCATAAATAACAGTATAAATATGACAGGTAAAAGAGTACAGCCCATCTGGTACACAGCAGCAGGGAGTCAGGGAGCAGCATTTTCCCCCAATCCAGCCACACTTCAAGACCGAGACACCACATTAAAACCTTCCTGACCCCTCAGAAGGTACATGGGTCACCTCCGCTACCACCTCCAAACCATCAGCTCAGACTGAGAGAGAGGAAGTGCAGGGCCTTTATGGTCCTATAAGCCCTGCTCTGTTTTTCCTTCTATGTCTATGGTATCCCATAAAAAGAAAGTGCATGTGTGTTCATACATGCATGAAACATTGAGGTGGTTCAAGCATGTTTAATTCTTGTGTTAGCTCAACAGCTGTAAAATTTGAAGCATGTGCGTGTCATATCATTCAAATCTGCCCAATAAACTTTCATTCATTTTTTTTCCCTCTGCATAGCTGCAGCTTTGAAGGTGTGCGGATACAATCAGTCAAGGCTTCAGTTTTTCTTTTAAGAGCAAGTGGAAAATATTCTGGGGAAGCTTTAAGGAATTGTTCTAAAAATAGGGGCCCCCTTGCTCCTCCTTTAACTCCTGGCCACTGTACCTTAGCTGTAACTCAGCGATTAAAACCCGCTTTCCTCTTTTTCATAACAGTTATTGATTCCAGCTCCTGTTTAGTTTATGCATAGGCATCCTGTTTAGTCGATAATGTGCTCTGTGTTGCATGGCACTTGCAATACCAGGGTTAGAAGTTCAATTTTAGCTGGAGCCCTCTATGGTAACACACATGCATGTACTCAAAGTGCTTCAAGTACAACTGTATAAACATAGAGGCAGGATTTATGTTTAAGATTGAATTCTACATTTTATTCAGTCAGGGATGGGCTGAAAGCACAGCCTGTGTTGACTGGATTGTCCTCTTCCCTTGAGGCCCAGTGTCATCTCCCATAAAAATTAAATATGACTCAAGAAATCATGTTTGCAAAACTAAACTCCACTTTCTGCTCCCGGTGCACTTTGTAACTCTGTAACAGCACACAGTTTGCAGCCTGCTATATCTGCACATCTTTCTACGAAGCTGTTTGGTGTCTGGTGTACTCTGGTTGCCCCTATTTCCACTGCCTGCATTCCACTTTCATCCTTCCATGAAGCTATAACATTTTCCCCACTGCCCCAGTTTTTAATCTGCTGGTACGTGTACGCTTTTGACATCCACAGTTTTGCAGGACCTTCACCTGATTGCAAATTAATTTTAGCCACTTCCTCCATGTGATTTAAATAAAGCAGTGTTTGCTTGCAAAAAAAAAAAAAAATCAACATTTATCTGCCATTTACAAATTTGTAATAAGCAGTCAGCTGGTGACTTAATATCTTGTGAGAGGCAGCTGAGGTGTTACCAGTATCTCTTTGACATTATCCATTTGCAAACACATGGGAATTACCTTGTGGTGGAAGGCTCTTCGCTATGCTTTATGCAGGACTTGAAGACTAATCTCTGAAAGCATTGATCAGATTATGAACTGGTACATGAGTATCCTGCCTGGTTCTGGTCCTTGTCTGCATAAGAACAGTGAGCCCATTGAAATTATAGAGGATATATGAGGTGAGCCAAACTCTCAGCCTCAGTTCTCAGACTGGCTGCCTGCTTTCTTCACAGGTTTTGTACATAATTTGTTCATTCATCAGTCCTTGTTGAAATCCCAGTTTGGGTGTTTTGAGCAGATTATACAAAACTAGAGCGAGAACAGACCAGTTTGTGGGTTGAAGTTTGATCACGCAGAAGCAGAGCAGAGAGGAAGGTAGTGAATGTTGGCAAGAGAAGGTGGGAGTCAGGACGGGTGAGAAGTGGTGAGGGTAAGTGAGGGGGTAACCTGAGAGGGAAGAGGCATTCCTTGCAGGGCAGCTACATCTGTGGACGCAATTATCTGCTTTATCTGCTTCACATAATCTTATAATTTCACATGGCTTCTGAAAGGCTGTAAATTCATAAATACACACACAGAGAGAGAGAGAGAGAGAGAGAGAGAGAGAGAGAGAGAGAGAGAGAGAGAGAGAACGGCAGAGCCACTTTACCAGAATTTAGTATTTTGGTATTCATGCACAGATATTTTTTTTTTAGTTCAGCCTCCATTGCTGGTTTTCTCACAGTGAGAATGAGAGATGAACAGAATAAGACGCTATGAACCAAAACAGATCATTTACATTCACAGCTACTGTTTTCAGTTTGTATCTATCTAAACCTTTCACTCGGCTGTGTTGTGCAACCTACTTACCTACAGATACTGGCAGTCCCAGGGTAAACTCATCCACCACATACTGCTATATCTCATTCTAGGGATGCTTTCCTCACATCTGAGTGGAGCAATATCAGCTGACACAGCCTACACTATACCTCCCACAACACTCCATCTGACACACTCATCACAGGCTCAGGAACACTCTTGCACTATGTCACATCAATGGAATCTGCTATGGACCGTCACATACTGACACTGCTTTCGGCTGTTTGACATCTAGGCCCAGTTTAATCGTTTGAGGGACTTCCAGAGCATCTATTCACGCTACTGTTTTAATGTTCCAGAGTTTGCAAATGGTCTTTTTCTGTTCATGTGGGGCACATAGGCGAAGATTTTATTTTTCATTCCTGATATCTTGAAGCAAGACTTATGCAATGAGAAGTGTGAAGGTGTAATGAACTAATGTCCTGCACCTTCTCCTATCTACTTCTTACCATGCAGGTGTTGCTGTGCTGGTGTCTCCTGATATTCCACTGCAGGTGGGGGTGGATAGCAGGCAACAATTCTGCTTGCAGTCACTTCCCAGTATGGAGCGTCTCCCACTACAGTACACTGTGTGTGTGGCCCACGACGTGAAAGCTGCTCACCAGGAGGCCATGCAACAACTTTCCCAGCACACCAGGGGACTCCCTAACATGAAAACACTGTGGTTAGTTTAGCTCAAATTGTTTTTTTGGGGGGGATATCATAGTGTCTTTAGGTCAATGCACAGACACTGGTGTATCTGTGGGTTCAGTGAACACTGACTGAGACACTGTGGGTATTTAGGAACTCATAAACTAAAATCTATAGGTACCCCAGAGCAGCAGGTCATATATGATCCTGTGTGTTCCAGGCTGCCATTCTGGAAACTACTCCCCAATATGGATTCAGGGCCGAAGGTGGAGAGGGAGCTGAGGACCTTCTCTAATCGTCTGAAGAGACACCAGCTGGGGGAGGGAGTCATCAGCCTCAATGAACATTCCACCACCCTCCTCGCTGATATGGTATGTGTTCATCACTGCACTTCCAATAGTCATAACCTCCATTATATTGGAGTTTTAGCTATGGAAATATCACCGTTTGAGAACAAAAGAGTCACAAATGCACTCCCGCTATAAGCCAGTAGCTATCAAGGTGATCAAGTAAATGATGCTCTAATATCACACAAGCCATGTGAATTAATGAAAGAAATAAGTAAATCAAGTCATCATGAAATGAAGAGACAGCAAACCCATCGCTTTTGCTTCTTAGTGCATTTTAAAAAAAACACCAATTTTTGGACAGTCCCTCTCGAGCTTTCCCATCAATTAAAATAGTCTAAAACTGATTTATCATTGGTTAGCAGTTTAATAACCCCTTCTTACATTAATATATACCACGTCCTTCACCAGACAGATAAGATACGAATTATGGAAAGATTTCATTTGATGATCTATATTTTGAGACCAAAACTTTTCTTTACGATTAAGTTTGATTATTAGTTCATTTGCACACTTTCAGATGTTAGTTTTCTCAGCCAATGAGATTTTTCTGCCTTTAGAGCAACTCGTCCATCAAAGAATGTTTGTAGAAGTAACAATCCATTCTGCAAACTACTCACTGGTTAACTTTATTATTATGAGGTATGTAGATTAACATTCAATACCGTTTCTACAGCACAGTATATACAGTGAAGTACTTTATTGTTAGAAGTGTTCTTTAGCATATTGTTTTATTGTACACTGTCGTAATTCACCTCTTTGGCCATCTGGACTGTGAGGCTGCTGAAGGCTCACTGGTCAGAGGCTTAAGTCTGGTCGGGAGATGAAAGGGTTTGCTTAAGTGGATCTCCAGAGCACCAGAGAATGGCGGGAAAGAAGGAGGGAGGACAGGTTCACTGAAAAGTCACAACACAGAAAAGAAAGATGGCTTACGGTTTCATCTTCCTGTTAAAAAAAAATTAGTTTTCCAGAGCGAAGACCAGAGGTTCACAATCATTTACCTGCGGTGATGATTGTCTGAGGTTATGTGGATCAGTCATTTGGAAAATAGTGTAACCTCAAAAAATGAACAAAAAAAGAGAAAAAAAAACTTTCTGAATTTATTTGGCTATGATTTAGTCCATAGCTGGTGTGACTTCACTTCAAATCTGGATTATTTCCATGATGGAAAAATTACAATACAAGAGTCTATGCTTTGCTGTACTTTCTGTTTAAACTTTATACATTTATTTTCCTTGAGTGTTGCTAAGAACTCAGTGGAAACCAGTCACATGATATTATGTCATTATTGTCACATGGATCTGAGTCAATACCTGATGATATTTCATTTCAGAACAAACATGGATAAGAGCAGAAAACCAGAGACAATCCTAACAGAACTTGATGTTTGTTTAGTGTTGAAGCTCTGGGAGGGCAGGGAACCCAATGTGATGAGAGTCAAAGGGATCTCAGAAAAAACGAACTAGTGCAGCTGATCCTGGCATTATGTCGTGATCTACCATGGTACATACATAGAGAGAGAAAATCAAAGGAATTATGTCTGTCAGTTGATTTTTCTTTTACCCAGATTTTAAAATTTTCTGGTTAAGATGACATGGCAAAGAGCAGTTTTGTGGCTCTGCATTTCCAATTCCTCTCATGAACTGCCATAAAGAATCAGTCGAGCATGCCGAGCTGCATGGAAACTTATAGAACTTGAAGCTGTCCATGAAGTGTGACTGGTAACATGATTCTCTGGGAAAAAAAAAAACAAAAAAAAAACAAACAAACAAACAACTTTGCTTCTCTTTTCTTATAGCTTTACAACTATTCATAAACTAAAACGCTGTAAAATCTGAATTATTAATAAGGTTGCCACGTTTCTAAACTTATCACTGAAATACTTGATGCAGCAAAAAAAGATTAGATTTATAAATCAAGAAAAAAAACTGAAGCTGGTCAGAATGAAATGTCTGTAATTAAATATGTTACATATGTTCAAAAGGCATCATTTGAGAACAAAACTCTTTCTTAGAAATTACATAATGCGTCCTTGTCTACTCTTTTTTCCCACTGAAGGTTCACCTCCTGCGGTCAACTATTGTCTTCCTCAGAGCTTTTGTTCCAGTTATGTAATCTAAAATCTAATTTTAACATGTAAATACCATAGAATTATAATATACAATATGTTAAATGGTCTTGACAGAGGTCATATTGTCAGAGCTAGAAGTTAGAACAGCAATGGATTAAAGGAGCATATTGGTGATTTTGTATGTTTGAGCCCAGTAACCCACACATTGTCCTTAAGTGTGTAAAGTCTTAATCCAACAAGACCCAAACTCTCTCTTTCTCTGCAGGACCATGACTACCTCAACAGCAGGAAAAGGGGGACGTCCAAAAGACAGACCAGGGACCTCCCGCTTGTCAAGCTTCTTAACATTTCCATCACCATATCCCCTTTCCTGGGCGTGGACACCACGCAGTTCCACACGTCCCTCATGGATGGCACTGAGGCCTACTGGCTCAGTCTCCCCTCAAGCCCTCAGGGACAGCTGGTGAGACCTAAGAGGGGCATCTTTATGATCGAAAAAGACTACTCTGCTTTTTAACTTTTCTAGGTTTATTTATTTTCCTTCTGATTATTTTAGTATAATCACCATAAAAATGGTGACCAGTGATAATAGAGCTAGCATGCAACGTACTGATCTGCCCATCAAGAGCACTTTGGGATTTAGCGTCTTACTCAAGTACACACAGTTAGGAGTAGCAGAAATTGGACCACCAGCTCAAAACCCCACCTTTCCTCTCCTTTCACAGAAAACACATTCCACGTCATGTGTGGTCCTCAAAAACACTGAACTTTCCTCGCCTAAAGAGAGCAGTCAGCACCGTCTAAAAAGAAACCAGACATAGTGCTTTTTTTCCAGTGTGGCTGCTTTCCATACACCTTGCAGCCACTGTTCATTTACTTTAAGTACAAAAGACAATGAGAGTTTAAAAAAAAAAAGNCCTTGCAGCCACTGTTCATTTACTTTAAGTACAAAAGACAATGAGAGTTTAAAAAAAAAAAGAAAAAAGCACAAGCTAGTCCTGAAAATCTCTCTGTGCAATAGCAGAAACACAAACGATTACTGACTGAGCCTAACAATCAGCCCATCAGCTAAAAAGAAAATTACAATCGTGTGAAATGAACTTGATTTTTTTGTTTCCTTCCCCTCTCCAGATCCCAGTGCTGAGTCAGTGGAGAGGAAAGTTCTGTGTAAAGCTCAACATCACCAACCCAGGAGCTGCGAGCTGGTTCCTGGACAGAATGGAATCCCTACAGATGCATTTGGGCATGGAGTACATTGTGCTGGAGGGGGGTGAGGGGAATCTGTTTGAGGAGCAGGCCTTACAGCCACCGCAGGCTCTGGCCGGAGACAAGTACATCAGCCTGCTTGCTGACCTGGCCACCAAGATAGGAGACTCTACAATCGTGACAGCAGGGACACGGTAAGACTTGTTCACTGAAATGAGTGACAGTTTTCTTTTTAAGGTGTGCTCTATGATTCTAAATGTGGCCCCCAGGTCAAGCCACAAGCCCCTGTTTGTGAGGATGACTCCCTCGCAATCCGACTGGAGCCCTATGGGCCTGAAGGGCATCATTCCCTCCCTGCTGCACCACACTCTGCTGGGATACAACTTCCTCATTCCTGATGCAGTAGGTAATATGGGTCACTTTTCTCATCTTTGATAACACTAGTATTGCTGCTGAATGCACCCACACACACACTCACACACACACTGACCCTCAAAATAAAAAAGTGCATGTATTATTACTTGAAATAGAAAATCAAAAAGTGCTTAACTGCTCATTTGCAATTCCTGGAAAAGTGATAATTCATTTGAGCTGAACTGAAATAATGTCAGGCTTTGGCACAAACATAAGTGAATTCCTGTCATATTCCAAATTCCTTCAGCCAGTCAGACAGGTGATCTGTCAGACAACTTTTTACTTTGACATAGAGAAAACAGGGAGCTAACAACCAAACACATGATTCATGTTACAGCTGTATTTTACTTCTTTCTTGCAACTCTCTAATTTTATTAAATGAGCTTTTTCCCATAATCTCTCTGTCTCCCTTTCTGTCCATACAGGAGGCTCTCTGTCTGGAGACCTGGTCTCAGATGAGGAGTTGTTCATCCGTTGGTTGGAGATTGCAGCTTTTCTCCCTGTTATCACCTTCCACACACCACCCTGGGTCTGTGGAGAGGATCGGGTATACAACCTGCACAACTGCTTCACACTTACCACACTCACACTAAAAACACTCAGAACAACTCTTACAATTACCTCAACACCCTTGAACACCTTTCCTTATAAAGCTCACCATGCTAGCATTGTGAAAATATCCTCATACGTTATTGATCCTCGCTGAGAAGTTTTCTAAGCAGTACTTCAGCCTGCACCCCAAAACTGAGGTGGTAGTCACTTGTCGTTTGTCCATCTTGGTCAGCAACGGCCTTGATAACACTATTTGGAGTTTATGTGTCCAGTTCCGGCATGGATCGCCCTGGCATTTGTCAGGCAGACATGCGCAGGCAGTAGGTTGGCATGCTAGCAAATCTGGACTTGCGTAGGTCATGCTTTATTTGGTTCTCAGCAGTTTGCCTCACCTGGTAGGTTTGGCAGTGTTATGAATGAGGTTGCGCCATGCTGGACAGTTCAGAGCGAAGGTTTCCAGCTGGCAGCGTCATTGTCAAGGGACTTTAGGGAGATCTGCAGCATGTCCTTGAGACTGCTACTATCCTCGCATGGGAGCATTTTCCCTGACAAGTCCATTAAGGAGTTGTATGGGGATGCACTGAATGATCTACCCATCTGGTCTGGGCTCTCATCAGTAGTGCGTAAACTGGTTGCAGACTCGTTCTGAAACTGCATTGTAGATTCACATCTTTATCAAATTTGCTAACAAGATTTCGATAAAAAATGTTTAGATGTTCTCAAAGAAAATCCATCTTATCCATCTTTGTCGTAACAGCAGTGAAGTTTCAGAAAAGAAGAGAGAGAAGAGGGTTTGTTGAACAAGCAGCCTCTCTGTTGGTAAAGGCAGAGAAGTTCCCAGTTTGTAGAGAAGAAATGGATTGGTCTATCAAAACTCAGGCCTTGCTTTCCCCCAGAAAGGGAGCTGGAACCCCCCCCATTGTCCCTCACCACTGGAAATCAGGAGCGCACCAATCACTTTGCAAGGCAGGAAAATAAGCCCCTTCAGTCTTAGAGAATCTGTTGACAGATTTGATATTTTTCACAATGTGGGACAAGGGCTCAGGTTCCTGAATATAAAAGCACTTGATGTTTCTTCAGAGACAGCAGGCTGTTTTTCCTTCCCCTTCCCTTTGCTTCTTCCATCAGTACGAGCGATTTCTTAGCCCCCTCCTGACATCACCTGTGGTTAAGAGTCCATCTGGTCTGAATTACAACCCCTACTCTAGATTTATGTCTCTTCTCACTCTCGGCTATGACGACAAGAGCCACTTTGGCAGGAATGATAATGAATTTGGGGAGAAGTCTTGGAAAAATACTTTATTATGGCAATTAAGATTTCCATGGGTAATTGACAAGTGTGACGGGGTGGGAGTGATCAAGTGTTTTTTCCAGTAGAAGAGGACTGAGGCCGCAAAATATATTGGTTATGACTTGTATTGCGTGACAAAGATAAAAATAGGCCTTTTGGCCAGCCAGACGTTTGACAGCAGCAATGTTTCCATTTTGGTCTCTTGCATGGTCTTCAACTTATAAACTCAGATGAAGTAAGACTGTAAGGGCATTTTGTTGGAGAAGAGACTGCTGCATTACTGGTGATAAATAACTGTGTTTATGGTCATTTTATACTAAGTGCGGTGCACCTTTATTTCAAGCGTATGCAAGACTTCACTCCATCATAGACAGGTCTCAGCAGTGACCACAGTGGAATCAAACAGCAATAAAACCTCAAACCCACACACATGCCTGGCTTCTCAATTAGACCAGATCCACTCAAACTGAGGTTGCGACTTGAAGCTCATTCCTCCTTAATTCCAATTTTTAAAAGTACATTTTTATATGTGTGGTCAAGTGTTGTTTTTGTCATGGGACACTGAAGAGGATGTGACCCTTCCAGGAATGCTGAAGTAGTTTGACCAGAGACAGGAGAAAGGCTTGGGCAGTGTTAAACCACTAAGTCAACAATGAACTGCTCTTAAGTTCTGTCTGCATGTCTGGGTGGGGAGATGGCACAAATGTCTTTAGCAGACCTTATCATCAATATTATATTCTCCTGAAATCCTTGTGGTAGATGATTTATGTTAGTTTAGGACATTTTTGTTGGCCTGAATTGCTTCCTTCCTCTATATGTTGGAAACACTAAAAGATATCAGTGGTTAAAAGGAAAAGACTGCTCTAAACAATGGAAGCCAATTGCTAAACATAGTAGGATACTGTGCTTATACGTCTTCTGACTCTCTATATATTTATGTGCTTCTCACCTGTGGGGTCCCATAGGTGCTGAACCTGACACAGGCCTACATAGCTCGGCACCAGGACTTTGTGGTCCCCCTGATAGAAAAGTATGCTGAGGAGTGGCAGGTTACAGGAAATCCCATCTACCGGGCGATGTGGTGGCTCAATCCCAGTGACCCCATGACCTTCACCATTGATGACCAATTCCTCATTGGGGACGAGGTAACTTCTGATTGGACAGGACTGAGTTCCTTCTGCTAGCATGCAAAATACTCTGCATCTGATATGTAGAACAACCTCAGTTGTAACTCGTTTTGCTAATTGAGCGCACAATCTCCTTGTTGCCTGTTTCCAGGTCCTGGTGGCGCCTGTGGTGGAGAAGGGAGTCTTGCGGAGGGATATTTATCTACCTGATGGGGGCTTCCAATGGCAGGATAGCCGTAATGCTCAGGTGTTCGATGGGGGGACGTATCTACAGGACTACCCTGTGGCCTTGGAAGAGGTGGCCATTTTCTTACGGAGAAGCTGAGTCATTTGACTGATCCACCATGTCACCTGACTGATCCTGTTACTGTTTAAAATCTTATTCTTTTTTTTTTTTTTTANTTTTTTTTTTTTTTTAATATTTGTGCTATTCTCAACTTGCACTTTTCCACTAAAGACCATTGACCCTGTCTCAAGGTGCCACCTTGAGACTATTTGTAGAAAGATTTTTTTATACCTGCACTTTACAATTCAAAATGATTTGTATTTTTTCTCTTTGTGACTTTTTCTTCCTTTTTTTTTTTAAATTGATAATTGGTTTTACCTCTTGGCTGATTTTTTTCTGGACTTTTTTGATCTGTTCTGCTTTTTTTGTATGTAAGTTAACAGAGAAATCTGTGTTTACATACTGCATATCTACAGTCTTTAAATGTTTAGATGCTGCTGGCTCTCTTGATAAGGAGGAACAAAGCAAGCTGCTTGTTTGCTTAAAAAAAGAATCTGAATCTCTCAAGAAGACCAAATGAAGATAAGAAGGACAAAAGAAGATGTGGTTTGATCAAGGGAAATGCTTATTGGATGGAAATTAGCTGACGGAAAGCTTCGTATGAAGGAGACTGATGCACCTTGGTACCGTATGTCTTGCTCACTCATTGGAAGGCTTTTACTTGAACTTATCAGGCCAAAGGGCTGATTTATTATGAATGTACCTCAAGTTAAGTTTTTCACTGCTTTACAGACTAATCATCATCAGACACAACAACATGTCACCCCTTAGCACTTATTCCTTAAAGAGTTTAACTTAATTTATCAACATACCACTCTACTGGACACATCTGAATGTCCCTTAGTACTGTAAGCCAGACAAACTTGAGGCCAAGCCACTTTCATGAATATGCCAGAACTCTGGCTATGTTAGAGTTTATCAACTAGATTTGAACCTCCTACTGGGCTGCTGTTTTAAAAGACCATGCTGGTGATTTTGCATGTTTAAGCCCAATAAATACTATCCACATACACAACATCTTATTCACAACCATTTTCAGAAACATAAAACCATATTTTAGTTTTTCTGTTACTTTGCCAAATCCCCTAATCTTTCAAAATGAAATGTTCAGGCAATACACCCACCTTAAAATTTTATGTTCTATCTGCTAATGTATGTCCGCATGGAAGGGATGGTAATTTTTTTTTTTAATTTTGTGGTAAAAAGTCATCTTCTCCTGGGACTATATCCCTGGTGGAGACAAACATTTTCGTCCATGCAGGTCCAGTTTGGACCAGATAAATAAAGGTACTTCAATAAAAAATTTAATAGATGTCATATTCGCTATGATGGATTATATATATTTCTCAATCACATTTCAAGTCTCTAAAAGTTGATTTTTTAAATAGCGTACTGGAATGAACTGAAACCAATGGCAGTCTGGAAGGTAGGAAAAATGATTTTAGAATTTAACGCTCCAGTAGGAAAATGCTTGGCAGTAACGTAACACATATGCAAGTTGTATATATTGATCTCAAACATGCAAAATCACCGGTATTGTCCTTTAAGTGCTTTTAATGGACTACTCTCTCTCTCTCTCTCTCTCTGATGTTGTGTTGATCTGCTCTTTCACCAGTGCCTAAAGAAATTCTAATGAAGTCTTGTTGACGACACCACAGAGGTGGAAATGATATGGGGGGGGGTCTTTACTCCCCAAAATATAAAACATGATGCTCTTGTTTCTTATGTGTATTAAATGTTTCTTGCACCCTTCTTGGATCGTAACATTAAATCCATAACCTCATGTTTAAGGTCACAGAACTGCGGTGGCCACTAGGATAAACCTTGATGAGTAAGTTTAGCCTGTAAGCCCAGTCTCTTGGACTGTCAGACTCACTTTCATGACTTCAGTCTAAAACCAAAAGTTGTGTTAGAAAATTTCTCAGTTCATTTAAAGTCGACATGAAGGATTGAGGCAAAAGATATTATTTGTTACTCAAATGTCTATGAAGGTTATTAGTCATCCAGGTCATTTGATTTCTAGCAGTATAGTAGAGCTGTGTACTCATTCAAGTAGCTTCTTCAGTTTTGAGTCCATGCTACAGGGTACACCAGCACTTATCCTCTGATGTGTTCACACCTTGCGCCAGGTGACTCCTTGGGTCTCATGGTTGTGAGGGTTGTTGGAGTTACATGGCAGTCGTGAGATTCCTTAGAGTCACATGAATGGAGGTGCTAACTGCTCTAGGGTAGAGATGTTAGGAGATGTGAGCATTTTAAGTAGGCGATAACAGGTATCACAACCCAATCCCTGCGTTCAGGGATAGTTTTTCCCATTTAGACATAGATGGCTTCCTTAACTTCTCTTTCAAACTATCTCCAGAATGTGACTGAGACAACAGTTATTATCTACTTAAAGTGCTATACTATCATATGTACCCCAATGACATCAGTTGTGGAGCAGTTTGCTTTGTATTTCCATTCATGTAACTTTAAAGACTCCATCTACTTTCACAAGACCCAAAGAGACGCCTGTCCCACGGTGTGGGACGACCAATTTTACTCCACAGCACTGACTCAGAGCTGAAGAAGCTACTTGGATGAGTGGCAAAATGTCTTCAACACTATTACTTACTGAGATGATATATTATTTTTCTCAAAATCAAATATAGCCACAGAGAAATGTTACACCCTCCCCCCTGCACCATGTTTTATTATTGTATATATGGTTAGTTAGTTCACACTCACAGTGCTCTTATTTAAATTTGTTCTTCAGAAAATGTAGTTTAATACAATCTTAATTGATCAGCAGTAGTGATGCAGACTGTCTTTGAAGTTTCTGGACCCTTTGAATATTTTATCACTTAATGACTGTGTAACTTTCACCTAATAAGTTTACTGTCTCAGCTCAAACACTCAGGTTTTCTCATGCTTATCAAATCACCAAGTGTCTTAGTGCAACGCAATATGTTGTGAACACATCAGTCTTAATCTCTCCTAGAACTGAATGTACAATGGACAAACTGTGATTTCCCAACCAAGTCCTTTACATAAGGGACTTTTCTAGTTCCCATTCTTATGCTTTTATTATGAAATGCTGTGGCATGTTCTTATATAAGTTGCAAGAAAGGCTTTGATGGGTTATTCCTTCCCTCAACAGACTGAGCAAACGTGATGCCATGTGCCTTAAAATGCCACTCTTAAATCTGGACGACTGAACTGTCTGGATTATTGCGACATCATCAATGTACATATTACGATGACTGTGCCATTACAAGTGTTTTTTCTTTTCTGTAAATCAGAATACTTAGAATGAAAGTTGCAATAAAGTTTACATTTTCTTACGGCACTTCCGCTTGTGTCATTTAGTTAATGCTTATTTCATGGCATTTTTGTTTTCTGTATTAGTATTATTGATTACAGTGAGGCTACAGGATGGCTTTTAAGTAGAAAGACGACCTTTCAAGAAGAAAATTAAGCCTAAAGGACCATACCATCAATTTTGCATGTTTAAGCCCAATAAATACAACCTACATACAAGTTACAAGAACCGATCCAACGCAGATTGGTTCTGTCTTAAGTTGATTTTAATAGCTTACTGGAATGAACTGAAACTAATGGCAGTCTGGAAGGTAGGAAAAACAATTCTAATATTTACTGCTCCAGTAGTTGTTTTGGAAAATGGTTGCCAGTAACGTAACCTGTATGCAGGCGGTATTCATTAGGTTCAAACATGCAAAATCACCAGTATGGTCCTTTAAGGCTGTGGCTTTTTTCATCGCAGTCCTGGTTCTTTTTGTGAGAACTTTCCATGTTTTCTCTGTTTCCTCTTTTACAGTTCTGATAAAATAGAGACAGTAATTTGCCCATAGGAGTGACTGGCCTGGTGACCCAACTAGGGTGTTTCCCTATCGGGCACCCAAAGGATGCTGGGATAGGCCCCATGACGCTAAATGCGATGTGTGGCTTTGGAAACTTAAGAACTGAATGTGTGACCTTGTAAAGGCAGTGTTTGTAACTTGCAATATTTGTTGACTTTCATGATGTGTCGATATGTGCTTATGTGTGCTTCTGTGTGGGTGTGCAGTACACTTATCACTTATATCTGTAAGCATACTGACGACTAACATCGCCCACTAATTCCACTTAAACCTAATAAAAGTTATTAATAGCTTTAGTGAGCACGCAGTGGTTGAGGGTGAGATTCTCAGGGGAATCACATTCAGCCCATCCTCCACCCTGCTTCTCTTCCTTACCTTCCTCCTCCCCGTTACCCTTGGCTGAGGTCCACTTTGGGGCCCCGGTCCCTGCTCCTTTAGCACAGGTGCAGCCGGCCGCAGGCATGGTCCTTCCACGCCAACCACCATACTCGCCCTCTCCATTTACACACTCGCCTTAATCACTTAGCTTCATATGGCGCTTTTTAAAATCTGGGTGCAGTTCTCAGCCAGATAAAATTCACGAGGCATACAAGTGTGGCTCCAGGGTTTGTCAGGTGATGAAGTTAAGATGTCAGTGGTTTGAGAGGATAGCAGAGAAATTAGAGGACTAACGGAATGGGGTAATTTAACCTTAAATGACCATCAAAAACATTTGACGATGAATATCTTATTACATTGTGATTTCAACATAAGTATCCCTATCCCCTAATCTGTGATATTGATCTTTTATACAGTATTAAACATTGAGACTCGCTTTGTGGGGTCCAGTAAACTATTTATAATTTAATGCACAATTATACAAATCCTTCCAGGATAATTGTGGTGAAAGACTTCCACCCTTAGACAAATATTTTAAGAAACGAAGGTCCAATTACTTTTGTCCTCATTCATGAATCAGCATACTCAATTAGGCCTTATGGAAGTTATCCAACAATGCAGCAAAAACAAATTGTCCTGCCAGAACCCAAATCTATGTGGACCTAAATGATCTACACACAGTAGCTAACATGAGAACAATGTCGCCCTCTGGTAACGGCGATTACCAGTCGAGAAAACGGCAACATCCCTGTTCCTGTGTGAATGAATTGCTTATAAAACAGGACAGGAAACACCAGCTTCCCACTTTGTTTGAGGGTGTTGTGCAGCAAGTGGCACATGAATTAAACCAGTGACAAGTGGAGGCTGAAGATCTCTCCCAAAGTCTACTTTTAGAAAGTGCAAGTCAAGGTTTTAAGTTTCAGTGTCTGCACTTGAGTGAATGGGTTTTCCAGCTTGCCAATTAGGTGTACAGTTTAAAGGCTCGTTGTGCGGGGGCCAAAGGGTTGGAAGTTTGTTGATTATTTTCTGTCTGTATGGACTTGTAAAACCTTGTTTCTTTCTTGGGTTTTTTTGAAGAGAGAAAACACTGCATTTGTTTCCCTTTGTACGCGTACGAATCACATCTTCCGCAATGTCTGGACCTGCTCCATGTTTTTGATAGACTTATGTAAAACATATGCAAAGGAAGCAATCCTTTTTTCCTCCAATGATCAAACTGCATGTTTCCAGAGTAGATGAGGAGCAAGCAGACCTCAGGAATGCAGCCCTGAAATGTTAGCCTGCTATCGGAAGCTCAGGGTGACATCAGGGTGGCTGTAGCATTGTGGAGCTGAGTGTGTGTGTGTGAGGGNGGGGACTGTGCACATGTAGCGTTGATGAGCTAGAGGGAAACTGTCACATGTAAACACTTCCTGCCTCTGCCCTCCTTGAAAATCTGTCACCTCATAACACCTTTAAAGGCTTTCCATTTAATTTGAGTAAATAGCGGAATGCTCACCTCACCAGCCCCATTGGAGGGAATTATTAATACCCTCACAGACGGAAGTGGCTTCTTGGTGCCATCCACTTGAGATGGAAGACTCCTGCTACAGTCAGCTTCGCTTTGATTAACACAGAGCTGAGGAAAGATTCGGTTTTCATACCAGCCTCCTGTCAGCTTTTCAAATCATCAGAAATCAGACACCCAGAAACATTAACTAGGATGAGAGTTATGCACCTAGAAATAATATTCTTAAAGGAACATACCAGTGATTGTGCATGTTTAAGCCCAATAAATACTACCGTCATTATACTGGCAACCATTTTCCCCAAACCATAAAACCATATTTTATTTTTTTCTGTTATTTTCCAAAATTGTCTAATCTTTCAAAATAAAATGCTCAGGTGATATCCACCTTAAAATTCAATGTTTTGTCTAAATGCCTAAAATGTGTTCTTGTTTCCATGTTTGGACATTTATGCTGGTGAACTGAATGATTGTGTCCTGAACATGATTATGAAAACCGATTTAAATAATCACATCAAATAGGTCCTAAAGAGCGGTCTGACATTCACTTTATTGTGTTAAAACATGTTTTGGTATATCAGCTGCTTTTTGTCGTTTTAACACATCATCTTTAAATGAAAGGCAAGCATATACAGCTTCATCTAGAAAACCATGCAGCAGTGTAAACATGAAGTTTACTGAGAGATAAAAACTCAAACGACTACAACATACTGGCAAAATCTGTAATAACAAAACTAGAAAAAAGGAATTAAAGTGTTTTTGTCCACCTTCACTTCTTTTATGTGCAAAGCTTTAACTTAGTATGACATATTCAGCTGGTACATATGTCTTCAACAGTTCAATGTGTGAATACAGGTTAAAACATGGAAAAGAAACAAATACTATGCTGTACTGACGGAACAACATATACAGAAAAAGAGAAATGCATCTTAAGCATGACAGCCCGTCTAACCTATTTCCAGAAAAATCCAAGAGAAATTTCAATAAAACAAACCATTTTTGCACCTCGTAGTGACGATCATAAAGTTTACATTTCAGTGAAATCTGACAAAATTCGGTTAAGAAGTGGTTAGTTTGAACTAAAGATGCTAGTCATGGAGTGCACCACATAGTCAAACTACGGTAACTCTACTCTTTTTAATGCACAAAGCTGAAAAACGCCACACCACAGATTGTGTCAGTCAAATCTGATAAACTGTGCAAGTGAGCACAACCCGAGACACACACAACACATATGCACACAAACCCTGCCCAGCCCCATTTCACCAGAAAAGCTAATGCCGTATACTGAAGTGTTCAAGGGCATCTCCAACAATTTTACACATCAGTTTACTGGTCATGAGGAGCACAGTTCAATATGTGAATATAACTCTATAAAGGCTTTTGCGGCTGTAGAGGGCACTGTGCAAAAATCAGGAAAACTGACCTCTATGACATCACAAGGGTTGCTTCTGTTGTAAAGCACCAACAGGAAACAAGTTTGAAAAATAAAGCCACCCCTTGACCTTTTTAATGATTTCAGCGCCAACGTCTTTAATTTTTAAACTTGTGGTCTTAAGCATCAGCGATGCGATGTCAGTTTGTCACATTTCCCTGGCTTTGAACGGCACTACAGAAAGCCTTTACACAATTGTTTTCACAGGCTGAATAGTGTTCCCATCACTAATAAAGTGAATTTGATAAATTAAGTTTGCATTTCACTGTCTCACATGGCATTGTATTGCAACTCATCTTCATGTCCTGTCACACATGTCCACGCCAACATCACCACCCACCGTTCTTTCAATTCTGTATCCAGCACCCTAGTATACTACACCTGAGTATGGAAACAACAAAGATGACACACAAAAAAAATGAACTGCCTTAATCGCCACATCATAAAATCATAGCAGTTAAAAAAGAACTAACAAAATGGCTGTGTGCATGAGAGACAGAAAGGTAATGGAGATCTATTTCGACCAGACGTCTCTATCAGGAACACGCTGATATTATGAAATATAACTACCATACAATGTGAAATATGTTGTTGCTTAGCCAAAAGATGTAGGCATAACAAATGTGGAGAGTGGGATGGGCTAATTGTGATTAAATGTAGTAAAAAAAAATCATCCAATTCTCAACTCAAAATAACAAATATTATATGATCTCTTGGTGTTAATACAAACTTGGTCTCAGACTTGCATTACTTCAGTGGCACTAAGTTTCTCCTCCCTTCCTGCCCTTTAACTTAATGGGTCTCTAAGGCACCGGTACGTACAGTCATGTAGATAAGAATTTTGATTTATCCACTACCTGCAGTACCCAATACCACCAGAATCTCATGCTGCCCAAACATACAGTACACATAAAAGCCTCACAAAAATCAAACATAAACACTTCTTAATTATCATTATTTCTGCAGCACAAATTAACTTATATACAACCTTCGGGAGAAATATACATATCATTAAAAACCACTTCTGCCTTTTTCACCCATTCATTTTATAGCTTTCTTTCTTTAAGCTGGAAGCTGGAAGAGGGCCAGTATGTCCAGCATGGCCTGTCTGATGTTGCTGCCAAACTGGTGGGAGTCCTGAAATGAGGCAAAAACAGAGGAAAAGCAGAAAAGATTTATTTGAAAGTTTCTTTGGAAAAAAACAACAGATAGAAAAGAGGAAAATCTGAATCAACAGGGAAACCTTGTGAACTTACAGTTTCTGGGCTTGAGTGTTTGCTGGAGATGTGGAAGTTGATGAGGTTCTCACCAAGGATGATGTAGGACACACCATAACCATCATCAGCCACCTGGAGCACACAATAATAAGAGAGTGAACAGGTGAGATATTTTCAAGGACCAAGCTAAATGTGTCTTGGTGTTCTTGGTAGAAGCAGGACAAATGTATAAATTTAATTCCCATTCATAAAACACAGAAATTCCTTGATTTAATGTTGCCAAACTGCAGGAAGAATAACGTGCTTGACTCTGTCTTTAAAAGTCACTGTCAAAGATCGCTGCTGAGCACGGACTTCATTGATCTTCTAACTTACCGGACCAAATCCGCCTCCAGAGGACACATACTCTGGGTGTCTGATCAGGTCAAACAGTTCAACCTGCTGCAGCGGGGTCTGGCTGGTTGACAGCCTCCATGGCTCAGAAAGGACCTACACAAAAATCAGTCACAAGAAGTTTTAATGCAATCAATAAAAAAACAATTTTTATTCAAAAGTGCAGACAGCTTTGCAATTCTCTTATGATGGAGATCAGATTAATTACCTAGTTTAAAGTTGATAAAATGCCCAAATATTCCTGATTGAGAATTTTGGCCCAGTTAGGACAGATTTCTCATACCCAGATACTTGACATAAGTTTTCTGAGCAGAAATCCTACAGCTACTTGCAACAAGAGCTCATACCTCCTTGAGGAAGGGTGAATCTTCTCCCAGATATTTGGAAACCACATAGAGGCAGAAAAGGTGGCGATCTATGCCTTGCCCTGTCATGGCCAGGCGGTACAGGTTCTGGTGCTTCTCTGCTGCTTCTTTCAACAACTTCAGACGCTCTTCTCTCTGGATGCATAGCAAGGAGATAAAGGTCGAATTAGATAATACGATTTAGAGTGTGTTACAGTATATCAAAAGTAGTTAAGTAGTCAGAAAGATGAGAAAAGGAAAAATGAAGACAACAGGATCAACAAAATACGACCAGGAAAGAAAAAGATGGTATAATTCCATAACTCAAGCTGTTATGGACGATTAAAGGCTACGGGTGGCACTGTAGTCAAAAGAGAGGTGTGATGTTTCTGTTTAATCTTACCGTCTCATCTCTGATCATGGAGCGGACAAAAGCACAGGTCTCCATGGTGCAGGAGCGCACGGTTTCTGTCCGGCCCTCACGGAACAAACGCGTCATGGAGGCTTCGTATGTCAGGCAGAACTTCCCTTTGTTCTGTTGGAAGGCAGTATGTTAACAATTAGGATGAATACTAAAAAAAAGGTAAAAAAAAAAAAAAAAAAAATTATTATTAATGATTTAAAAGTATGATTTTCCTGCATGTTGATATTACACAAAGTTCAGAGAGTTCCAGCAGGTTTTGAGTTACACTTGCAGTTCCCTGATAATGGGTGTAAAAATAATATTTTGTGGGTTCCATGTATGATTATGTGAGCTACAAAAATGGAGGCAAAGGCAAGCAGCTGTCAACAAAAAATCAAATAAAGGGAACCGTGAATACTTTTGCTAATAACCCAGAGAGCTTGGTTTACCAACCCTGTAATGAGCCAACTGGAGGGCAATCTGGATGAAGGCATCAGGACTGGTGCGGCACTTCTTAATCAGACCTTTGCCAAAGTCACTGAAGGGGAAAATGTGACAGTCCACGTCATCAGCCAGAGTCTTGGCTACAGTCAGAGAGTTCTGGATGACCTCCTGGCACTAGAGGAAACAGCAGTTGTATGCTAGATTTAGCAGATGTAGCCTGACGTTGTTACATCATCATCACCACACATATACATGTTCAAATCAGTGGCAGTATTAATTGCGACTTTTTACATTTCAATTATACAATATCCAGCAGCCCTTGCTTTACATCTTTCGGTTACAACGCAATACTAATAAGAGTAGTGCATTTATCTAAAGCTGCCAGCAGAGGGAAGCTGAGGCCTATGAATAGTAAATATCGGCCTCAGCATGGCAGCAGGATTTTACCTCTGCAGGGATTTCCCACTGCAGCCTCTGAGGGCCAGGCAGGCTGGGGTGGGGCTCTCCATAGCAGTGACCATCCTCATTGTATCCTAGCTTAATGGGGTCCATGGAAAGTACATGCTACAGTGGAGAGAAATGGTTTAACATGTGTAACAAGGCAAAAAATACTGACAAGTCATTTAAATAGAACAACATTGGTCACTTTGAGTTCTCTTATGCTATTTGCCCTTGGTGCACAAATGCAAACATCAAATTATTCTTAGTTGAATTTGTTACTCTTGTTAAGCTAATTTGCTTTTAAAAACAAAACCCACATTTTATAGTGCAAGAAGTTAAATGACTTACCTCCCACAGATGGCCAATGATTGGAGCATCTGCCCAGGAATGTTCCGCATTCAGTCCCATGGTGCCATTCTTGAAAATAATCAGGTTGAAGGATTTATCAAACCACCTAAAGAAAAAAAAGAATAACTTTAACACTTGTAAAAGTAAATACATTAACTTCATCTTAAGTGCTGTGGTCTAAAGAAAAGCACCTGTCGTAGCACTTTCCATGGAACAGGGACTTGGCATAACAATCCAGAGACTTGACTGGGTTGGCTTCATCGTAACGCTGCTCTGTGTCATCAAGAGTTACACAGAAAGCAGCCTTCTCAATGGCGTCCAGAGATTGCTTGTTCTTACCACGGCTGAAGTAGCTCTCACGTGCCTTGGCCCACGGAGTCCTGAAGGGGGCAGCAGAGTCCACAGAACGGAAAAGTTGGTATTGATTTACCATGCAAAAGTGCACTGCAGACACAAATGCATGATGCCAAACAAATCAGACAGCACAAGATGTGGCTCTGCGTAGTGGTTTCTAATTTTTACTTCAACATACTGCACATCCTGCCTTCTCTGGTGTGTGTTAACCACGTGAAATCCACTGAAGAACAAGTGTTGCGCTCAAAAAATGATCTTCAAATATTTACTGAAAAGCATTAAACAATATAAAATAAAACATTTCCAGCCATCTGGCCTGAATCAGTGTGTGAAAGTTTGAGTGATGCTACAATGCCTACATCTCTCCTAACTGCAGGCCAAGTTTGGAAGATTCACTCTGGCTGCTCTGCAACAACTGAATTAGCTGTGTATATCTTCTATTTTTCCATCAATTTGCTGTATAGAACTTTTGTGCATTTAAAAAGTAATGCCATGCACTTTACATTAAATGTAAAACTGTCACAATAGCAAAAACTACTGTAACTCTTGCTTAAAAACAAGGCTAAAACTTGAGATAAGAAAAATAAGTCTACTGTAAAACTAACTGGGAGCCTTGGGGACTTTAGAACAGAAATGATAGTTTGTTGTGTTTCTTTTCTGTACAGGTTGCAGATTATTTTACAGCAATAAGGCCTGGAAGAAATGCATTAGACGCTATCCCTGCTTGCAACAAATGAATGAACAAGTGTCCTGGATGCAAAGAAAGGCATGCTGTCTATGTGCGTCTTTGTGGTCACCAGCCCTCCACATTCCTTCCTTCCTTCCTTCAAATATTAAAACTTGTGTTTTCAAACTATGCAGTCATCTTATGCGGTCATATCCTTCTATTAATTTCTCTCCTTTCTAGTCAAGCTAAATTGGGCCTATCAAAGCAACCTGCACTCCACCCACCTGTCCCCGGCAGTGAGAGCAGCTAGCGTCTCCTCTCCTGGCATGGGCTCAGATTTGTCGGCCAAGATCCTCTCCATCTGCTGCTCTATCTCCCGTGGCAACAGCAGCCGCCCATCATAAAACATCCACACTTTGAAGAAACGCCCCTTATGGTACACAGCAATGTGTTTGCTCTCCACATGCTGAATGGTGTCTGCAATTGAGACCAATGGTGGAGAGACAAGAAGAGGAAAACAGACAAAGGGGGGGAGTGTGGGGTGGTGTGAGAAAGTAGATTCAATAGTTTGCACCTGCATTCTCAGTCAAGATTACAAGTAAAATTGCATGTAATTAAAAAGATGATTCTTCCAATATATATATATATTTTTTTTAAAAATCAAAAACGGTGAGAAGTGACTGTAGGATGTCCAAGAACGCACGGATGCCACAGAATTTAATTTCTGGGATCAATAGTGTTAGTAAGATAATTCTTGATCCTGGAAGTTAAATTTTGTGATATCCACAAAATCAAATTTAAATAAAAAGCAAGAGCTAATTCATTTAAGTGAACATCCTTGTCAATGATGACACCAAATTGAATATGTTGGAAAATATCCAGTTTATAAGCTAAGGAAGCTTGAAATGGGAAGAGCAGACAGTGACATGAAAAGGAATTTGGGAATAGGGTACTGGTTTGTAGTTCCATGAGCTAAGGTAACGTTTGTTTGAGCAGCACCATGCATAACCACCCGAAACCAATTCAAAACCGCTGTTTTGTATGTTACCTTTGATAAAGGTAACATACAAAAGGTTATACTATTTTTGTGGTGATGCGAAAAGTGTTCAAACAAGCATTGACCTCGTTACAGGCAAGACAAAGGACAGGAACCAATGCTAGGAACATTCCAGATAATCCAGATATTATTCAGCCTACTGTGCATCTTCTTACTGTACGGACACCTCCGGTAACGGGAATATGAAAGAGGATTTAACACTGAGAAAAAAAACTTAATTTTTATCATCTGGATTACAAGAGTTGGAAAATACATCAACATCTTAAGCACCACTGTAGAAATATTCAATAATTTATTCAATTACTTTCCTTAATAATTAACTCAATCTATTTCTCCACACACAAGCCCCAAGGTCAACTATTACAAACTCATGGCATTTGTTGCAGGAACCAGGACAGTTTAGTTTAGTTACTTTTAATTAAATTCTGTCCCCTACAGCCAAAGAGAAGAGAGTTTGTGAGGGCCAGGAGTGTCTGATGTCTCATATAGTATGTATACCTTCTTCATACATTTAGATGACACCACAGATCAGAGTCTTGGTCTTGAGGTTTCTAGGTTTGAGAAAACAAAGTTGTTCATGTTGAACTGGTATTTCTCTTGGGCTGAACGTTAGATCATGCAGTGTCAGTCCTTTTTACACACTGGATATTCATGTTAGACGTTGGGTAAGCTTTTCCAAAACTCAACAACCAGAACTCAGTTCCAAGTTTCCAGGAAGTTCTTATTCAAGTCACATTCAAACTCCATGAAGCACAAATCTTAATTAAGAAATTTACAGTATATCAGTGGTTTTAAGCTTTTATCTCAACACTGTTGCCGTTTGGCTGCTCAAACTAAAAACACAAAATTTTGATCACGTGCAAATTAGTAGTACACGTGTATAGACATTACGCGTGCATTAATATCTGTAAAGGTCAGATTACTTCCAGTTTTAAAAGATGTGGACAAAATGTCCTAAGGAGAGGTACAGTAGGAGTAGTGTGGAGGAGGCGGCACTACTAAAGACTCTACCTGTGTCTATACCTGGGACACGACTGGTGTTGAACATACGCTCGTATTGGGATGAGCACATGGGAATAGTGTTTAGGAGCATGAGCTGAAAAGCAAAAGGGGACAGTCAAACAAAGAGATGACAAACTAATTCACTAAAAATCCCCAGACAACAGCAGCACACACACACACCTAAAGGGATGGTGGAATGGATGAAGTGCAGACAAAGCGATGAAGACTGGGTTGATAAGCAGTCTTTAGGAGCAAGAGGGACCTCAAAAGGCTGCCAGGGAAGGAGACATGAGCAGGGTCCAGAAACCAGTGGCCTTCCACCTCAATGCCCACCAGCACAGCCCTGATGTAGCGGTACACGGTGGACTAAAATGCTGATACTTTCTGATATTTAGATCTCCAAGTAATTTAAATCTCCATGTCAAAACTGATGCTGGACAAATTTTTGAAAAGACAAAAGCAATCAGAGATGGAATCTTTTCAGGGCTGTGCTGTTGAGAGTGAGTCTAGGAGTCAGGGTTTCTAATGGCTGTTGCCACAGCAATGGCTAGGGTAGGGGTCAGAGGGCACCGATATGAGATGTGCCCTCCTCTTACCTGTCTCCAAACCAGGGGTGCGGGTGGTGTTAAACATCCGCTCCCACTGAGCTGAACAGAGAGGAACCTTGTTCGCCAGCAAGTATATCTAACGCAGTGTCCGACACAGCGAAAAGACAAAACAGTAAACAGAGACAACTGAGTGCGAGTGTGTAACAGAGCGAGGAATGCATGCATTCCTGTTGGAATAAATGTTTGCAAGAGACCTACTTGTTTATGCATGTTGTAGAATGTGTTTGTACTGACACAGATACATTGCAACATAAGCTTCATGCAGGTTGGGAAGAGAGTAGAGGATAGAGTATTAGGCGTTTAGAGAGATGACACAACATTCTCTCATTAAGCCTTGTTCAATAAGCCTTCAGCTGGTGACTGTAGCCATTCTTACAACAGAGCAACATGCAGCACCGTGCACAGCTCACTCAAGACAAACAATGAATTCAAAACAATGACAAAATCTACATAATCACAAGTGACTGAGTGAACACTCAGAAGAGACTGAAGTACAGAAGAAGTGGTAAGATAAAAGCACTCTGAATACTTAAAAAGACTACACACTGAGATAACAGCTGTGGCAATTACAAGAACATTTTTCTTATCAAAATGAGAATGTTAAACATTTACCCAAGAGTAATATGGTTAAATATGTAATCTATTTGATTTACAGCTTATAAATGAATCATTACTCAAGATAGGTGTTGAAGGAGGGAAACGGGGAGAAAGACAGAAGTTCTGCACTCACTGGTTTGATTTGGGCTCTGTCCAGTTTCCTTCTGTACAGCATGATAGCATGGATGGCATTACCTGCTCTGGCAGCCTGGATGGACGTGGGGAACACATACAGGAAGTCCTGGAGTAAAGGAGATAATCAGTAATAAGACAATAAGGAATTCCATTTCACCATAACTCACTCAACTAAAACAACATCAGTGCACATGTACCGTCATCAGATATGACTTCCTAAACAAACAGCAATTTAGAGCTGGAAGAATAACCTGTACACAGCCTGTGCTCTGTAAACGTGCCCTATATAAACAAAATTTAGCCACCGTAGACCTTCTGCCTGGTATATGCATGCACATAGACAGAAACCACATACACAGGACTGTAAGTCTCTCAGAGCAGTGACCTGTGTCTGTCCTGCCCCAGAACAGTCCAGTCTACTGTCCCACTCATCCAGGCAAAGACAAACAGACTCGCATGTGGGCTCATGCCAAAGGCCTTCATACAGTCCTCTCAACGGCAGCGAGTTATCTGGCAAGACTCATGATCACAAAAATGCCATTTATCAACAATACAAGTAAGGTGTAATGCCAAATTTGTAACTATACCAGTCCAAATGTTGAACAACGCCCAAGCCAACATAACTGTAAACATATCATATTATGTACACTGTTTCCACACATGCTTTTTTATGATCTTATTATTTTTCATATTAGGTAACACTATAAAATGTGCACTACTGCTTTACAAAGTAAAAAAAAAACAAAAAAAAACACATTACTTACCCAATTATGCACAGCTATCATTCAGAAGAGAATAAGCCAGGGATATAATTCTACTTTTAACTGTGTTTTAAGTCACAGCGCTGGCAAAGGGTCACACTCACAACAGTTTCAGTGGTGAAAGCTTCCGGAGTTTGCTCAAGCTTCAGGTTTCAACAAACAGATAGCCCAACCAACAACCTACAGTACATGGAGAAAGCCAACTGTCCTACTTTTAAACAATAGGCTGAGCTGCCGTGTGGAAAGAGAAAGTCAGGCAGAGGAGTCTTACCATGGCATAATAGTTGCTGTTGACCATGATGGGCCCGCGGCCTCTGAGGTAGATGTACTCTTCCCACCAGTCACTGACCTATGCCACACAAAAACGGAGAGACCAAAGAAAAGGAGGATGAGCAAGAGAAGAGAAGAGAAGAAAAGTGAAGAGAAAAGAAGAGAAAAAGAGATTCTTCTTGACTCACATAGTTGGAGGTCCACCAGGACTTGAGTTTGAGGTACCACTGCAGTCTAGGTCCCAGGTTCTTCTCAAAGTCTTTAGCCAAGCCCTTCATCCGTTCATACTGCTCATCATCCATCAGTGGGCGGACTGACTCTAGGTACTATGAACACATTCACAGACAGATGCATAATTAGAGCGTAGCATGGGGTTGCTAGTTTTAGACAGAGAGAACAGATAAAGCAGAAAAACCTGCCATCTATTCATTCTCCCTTGATACATAATAACTGGTTTGAAATGGGAAGTTTGTTTAGTGGTTCTTTGGTGCAACAAACTAAAGGAACAGGAAAGACGATCTAAGGCCACTTGTGAATTGACATCATGTGGAAACTTCCCCAATTTTTCTTATGCATTGCTTAAACAAGTGCCTGAGTTAGAACCTCATATGCAGTCTTCTGATGATGTAACAGAGAATTCTGAAGTACAGTGGCCTTTCGATCTTAACTCCGTTAACAATAAAAGCACTTAAGTGAGACACGTGATGATGACAAATGCAAGAGTAAATGACTTACGTCTGTATTGGTTCCTTAAGTGAATAATGATGGTTGCAAATGTCTCAAATGTCTTCAAAATGTTAATTATAGCTAGGGACAATCAGAAACCTACTCAAAGCAGCCAGTGCAAAAGGAAATGAGATGAAAGATGGAATTTACCCTTATGCATGTGTCCTCGATACGGGGGACAGGTAGCCGGGGCAGGGAGCTCTGGAAACTGTACAGCATTGGCTTCCTGCCTGAGAACACCTTCACTAACAACTGGACAAGAAGAACAGATATGGAGGGAGAAAAGAGAGCAAAGGGGATTTAACATTACATGCTGTGTTTCGTTGACAAACATTCAGGACATGGGACAAAGAATTCACTAGTGGGTTAACCAAAATGATTGGTGCGTAGAGCATTCCACTTCACATGAGAAAATGTTTTAACTCGGCCTGTTTATCAAACACAGTGCCACTTAAGCTAAGCTATGACGCATCTTAAGAAGCTACCTGCTGGGTAATGTACATCACCCCATTTTAGTTAGAATATTCACTGTAAGAAAGAGTGACACTGTTTTTAGCTTCAGTAATGGAGCCATAAGTAAAATACACCTTTGTTATGTCTCTTTCATCTTAAAGATCTGGCTCTCCCAAGTTGTGACAATGGGGGCCATATGCTGTGGCAAACGCTGGGAAAAACTCCCACTATGACATTCCAGTATGAATCTGATAGAGTGAATTAAGGGTGCATTTTGGCCTCAAAGCAACTTTGTAACATTACCCACTCTTCCTTTGTAAGTGCATGTGATGGTAAGACAGGAGGATACATTCTGAACACAAATGTTACATATTAAGTGCAAAATATCGGTACTAAGTACAAAATATCAGCTAAAATAATCTTTCCCAGTTGACATCGTCTCACCATCCAGGCACGAGTAGACCAGGACACGGAGCCATGGTGTGCATGCATCCAGCCATGCCACGATAAAAGGGACCTGAGGACATTCCTCATGATCATGATTATGGTGACCCACAGACCTGTGCCCAGCAAAACTCCTCCGACTATCCTTTGGCTGTCTTCAGACATATATCGGCTGCAGACAGGGTGAGAACAGGAAAACACACAGAGGGGTCAATTAACACTAGAAAAACAATACTTGTTCAT
Source organism: Lucifuga dentata (assembly GCA_014773175.1). NCBI lineage: Eukaryota > Metazoa > Chordata > Actinopteri > Ophidiiformes > Bythitidae > Lucifuga > Lucifuga dentata. Next base: position 299,886 of record VXCM01000144.1, read on the forward strand.
TTGACTAGTTAATAGATTCAAAAAGTCAAGAGGGATAATGCCACAAGGGAAATAAATTGGAATAAATAACATATAGTACCTGCCAAACAAAAAGTTACATTAAAGGACCATACTGGCCATTTTGCATGTTTGAGGCTAATATATTCAATTTTCATACACGTAACATTACTGACAATCATTTCCCAAAGCATACTACTGGAACAGTGAATTAAATTTTTTTTTCCTACCTTCCACGCCGCCATTGGTTTCAGTTCATTCTGGTACGTATTAAAATCAACTTGTTAATACTTGAAACGCTCTTGGAATGGGAAAGTTTCATCATCACGAACAAGATGTGTATTCAGGATTTTTTTTAGAAGTTACATAATTTTAGCATTTAAGGGTAATAAAAAGTGTGGAGTGAATGTATTTCTCCACCATGGAAAATACTCCCAAAAGACCTGCGTTTATTGAAAAATTTCAACGACCGTGACTTCATATGGCTGTGTAACTATTAGCAGGCAAAACATCGATTTTTAAGTGGGTGTATCGCTTGAATATTTGATTTTGAAAGATTAAGAGGTTTTGCATAATATCAGGAAAGCTGAAACACGGTTTTATCCTTTGGGAAATGATTTTCAGCAATGTAACATGTATGAAAATTTAACATTTTAGTCTCAAACATGCAAGATGGCCGGTATGGTCCTTTAAGTCATGACTGAATATCAATGCATTTGATTTCACTTTAGAGGATTAAAGTCAAGATAAACTGAACAGTAAAGTAATAAAATCACATTATCAGTGATTGTGTTTTATAAACTGAAGAGGCAGCTGGATTAACTGTAATGGGCTTGAAATTGTGCAACACCAGCAGGTTCTCAAATTTATATTTCCTTGTACCAGGAAAGGTTTTAGAGTTGAGGGTGATATCTTTAACAACATAACATAAATGACACTAATGTCCTTGACTGTAAGGGCCAATCGCAGCATTGGTGATAAGAATGCTGTGTCGTAGGGACAGAGAGTGTTGTGTTATAATATGTATGAATGTGAATTAGATGCCTTTGCATTCAGGCGGTGAACAGTAGAACAGCCTTACCTGATAGGTATGTGTTGGCTCAGTTTGGCAAACAACCCCAGAGAGGGATCCAGCTGCCTATATTTATTGTAGGACATGTAGGACACAACCACTATCATGAATCCAGCGGGGCTGCCTGGGTAAACACCAGTCATCACCCCATTCTGTGGAAAAGTTTGTGAGGGGTAATGAGAGTTACAAAGGTCAGCAGAGTCACAGAAATCAAAGAGCCTATGAGGATGACGTCAGATAATCATTGAGGTGTTCTGGGTCTTGCTGCTACATGTGAGCTTTTATTATTTATTGTCATCGAAACGAAAGAGGAAATGTGTGAAAATAGCACCAGATCTGAGTGATTCAGTGTAAAAAGACAACTAGACCAAAGGTAGGACACAAAGACAGACAGGAAGGTGACTGTTTGTGTGGTCATGGGTGTGAGTCCACTGTGAGTGCGTAATGGGATTTCTAAACCAAGCAAACACAAATACCCTTATGTCAACAGGACAGTAATCAATAGAGAAGACATAGCATTACCGAGGCCCTTATAGACTAATAGCACTTTTCTATAGAGTTTACAGTGTATTTCTTCTGTTCTTTAGTCTTTGCTCTCACACCATATATGTAAAACCCTCTCACCCTGAAACGAATGAACCGTTTCTTCCAAGAGTGAAGGCCCGAGAGGTAGATCTGNAAACCCTCTCACCCTGAAACGAATGAACCGTTTCTTCCAAGAGTGAAGGCCCGAGAGGTAGATCTGGCGTAGAGCCTCGTGGCACAGCTGCAGATCAATGCCATCAGGGGTTACGGTGAACTGGAAGGCCACTGCCTGGTGCGCTTCTGCCATGGTAACTGCTGCTGCTGCTGCTGCTGCACAAGCTCACTGAGGGAGAAGGGAGCACAAGACCATGTTAGTGGCCTCACAGTTTATAAATCAAAAGCCATTACCAATAAGAACCTTCCCATTTGTATTCTTTTTCTAAGCATTTTTTTCAGTACTTTACGTGCACATGAATGGCATCTTAGTGGTGAACACAATGTGGAGTTAACATACAATACTGATTAGCACCCGAAGAATACTAGGTGTTCTTCAGTGAGGTATTTAACTAGGGTCATGTGACAATGAACCATTCATTTATCAGCCGAATCTTTCAGTTCCTCAAAATCAATTATCCCATTTCTTTAGCTATCACAGGTGGTTACCCAATTTTCAAGACTTAATCAAATTTACGGCCTTGTAGGGAAATGGTCTGTGAGTGAGAATAGATTCTCTTTGGGTTGAGTTTACATTGAATTAAAAGGTCAATGTGTCAGCAAATTCCTGGCCTACGTCAAATTCATTGGGCCCGGCCAGTGGTCATTCTATCTGTCTAGGCTGAAAGAGAGATAGTGTGAGGTTTTTAATTTGTGTCTGGGACACTAGCCACACTTAAAAGCTTTTTACTCCTGTCCTTGTCTAGAAGGTTGAAGCTGAGTCACTGGACTGAAAAAAAAAAAAATNAAAAAAAAAAAAATAGCTTGAAAACATTTTATAAAGGGGCCAGAAAGAAAACTTCCCTGAACAGGAGAGGAGCAAGACATCACTTGTCTGCCATTTAAAATCTGTGTTATCATCACTACAGCAGCTTTTCCCCAAATCACCCCCACAGATGTAAGGAGGGGAGGGAGGGAGACATCAAGGCCAGGGAAGGTCTGGCATAATTTTGGCCAGGTCAGGGAAGGAGTTACTCTTTGTCTCCTTCCACAACCCAGTGAACACATTATTGTATCCACTTTTAATCATTTCCAGAGTCAGTGAATTCTGATTACTATACTTTAGCTCCATAATAGCTGCAATGTATCAATTTATATTTTACCTAAATCTGCAAATAATTCCGTTTACCTTTTGATATGACATGCTGAGAGTTTTGAGCCCTCATTATGGTGTCACACAACAAAATTATGGTCATATTGGGATCATATATACACTCTGACAATATTTACACCACAGTGATGTGTGTTTTAAAACATAATCTTGGTATGTTTAGTGTCATTTTGCTACCTTAGGTTGAGGCCTTATTGAAGTTGCCATTCACTGAGCACCATTTTTGTATTTTGTCACTATGTCAAAACTGGTTCCTGTAAGATGACACCTGACAGCCCTGAAGGATGGTATTGGAAGGACACTTTGAACTGGTTAGTCAAGTCATATTGTTTAGTTACAAAAGCGCAACACCCAGCATACCATCTGTACTTTCAATTTAATTTTGCTTCGGCGGCCATTTTGAACTGAGACTGAGACAAATATTACCAACAGTCAACGGTGAGCAACGACTCCTTTAGTTTTTTGTTTTTTTTTGCATGGAGGCAAGTCTCCTCTCTGTCAAATGGATGTACAATTATGTACCACATGTAAATAAATACTATAAACCTGTTTTAAGTTGAGGGCTTAATTTATTTAATGGCACAGATGTCACAAATATCAGTTTCTTCATTTTGTTGTGGACTCAACTCTGCAAAAATAATTCAGTCACAATGATGATGTGATTGATCAGCTGTGGCAACTCAAACACCCCAGCCTTCTCCTCCTGTGGTTAACTGGAACAAGGGAACAAATTTTATTTCAATATTAGTTCTTTTTAAAGTCAAGACCTTGTTTACAATTTGTGTATGAGGCATACAGTGTGTGTAAATGATGCAAGCCACCACCTAGATTACAAAACCTGGCAACGTTGTAGGTTTTTTCCGGTGGATCTGGTGCAGGGGTGACAGAACTGCTGTGGGTTTCAAGCTGCATTCAACTGCTGCTGGAAATACAAATACTATTTGAGCTTACATATACAATCCAACTACACAGTCAGGCTGATGGTTATATTCAATGCCTTTTGAAGTCATGTAGCTGTTCTTTGATAATGCAATGTTTCCTTTTGATTCTGAAAAGCAATAGTTTTTTTCTCTCTCTCTCTCTCTGCAGGGGTATATTTGATCTTAAAGGACCTAATATTCTGAAAACAGCACACGTTTTACAGTTTCTGTGGTGGGAAGGAGCAGCATCTACTGAGCAGTGCTTGAGCAGCCAGTCCCTTCCCCCAGCTACTTTCCAGCATCACGTGATACACCCTGTGCTGCAGAAACTAGGGGAAAGGTCGCAGTGCTGCGCCGCTATCTAAAACAATTACACCAATCCACGATTCCCACCAAGGATACTCCGCTGTGATTATGAGGAATGCATCAAAAAAACCCACATCATTTGTTTGCATATATATCTATATAGATATATCTATATCTTTTTTGTATGTCATTACAAATGCAAGCCTTTCACTAACTAATCGTGTCAACCACCCCCACTGTCTGCAGGCATTTATAATATATGTCTGTATTATTTTTATAGACGCAGACATCAAACTCTTCTACGCCATCAAGCCTGTTTTCCAGTTGATATTATCACACATACGCCATTAACACATCAAGTCAAACAAACGTGATAGACATACGTGAGCTACATTTCTCTACTAGATTAAGTATCCTGTCCATGTGGTCTATGCGAAATTAGGTCACCTAGTTTGCCCTCACCAAGTCAAAAAGTCTGTTTATTAAATAACGAGCGTGAAATTACCAAGCACATGTACATTAACACAACATTCCTTATATTAGCTCATCTTTAACATGCAGATATTAATTTTTAGTCAAGGCATAACAAACACTCTGGCTGACATTCACTTGTAAGTGACATCCTTAAACTGTTTTTATACTATTATCATTATACATCACGGTAAAGAGTTCGTTAGTTATGACACATGCTATGTATTATTACTGAATAATAGAATTATATCCGTATTGCAGTAGAGCTACAAGCTAGGTGTTCGTGAATGACCTTTACTTGGACTTCTGCCTATATTCTTGTTATGAACACAACGCCGGAGTGCTAGCCAAGGTGCTAGCCTCGGTCATTAGCTTACGTGGATGCTGTACATCAGAAATAAAACACAATGAAACATTAAAACACCGGAGTAAGTTTGAGATACATTCCATCACCGGAGGGTTTCATTTGAGATTCTCTTTTGACTTTCAAAAGCCACAGATTTGCCTGAACTTGGTGTGTGACTCCTACAGGCCAGAGACTTTTGCTCGTCTGTGTAGGGGAAAGCTGCGTCATGTAAAAGCCGCACAGCTCTGCTCGCTGCGCCAAGGAAGCTGCCATTAACCACCAAACACAGACAGCTTTCACACATTTATATATTAAACCTTCAGTTGAGGTGACTTCCTGAAACCACTGCAGCCATATTTGCATGGCTACTTACAGAACTGCAAAGACACACCACGAAAGAACACATTAAAACGAGTAATTATTACTCACCGAGCCTTTTTATTAGTCTCTCAACAAAACGGGAGAGCGGCTTCGTATGTTTTGCCGATGCTTGGAGGGACTACTAAACACTACATGAATGGAATACACTTGTGTACACAGCCTGCCCAGTTTTATACGTCACACCTATCCTCCGTCTCTATTGGTAACAGCCAATTCGAGCTGTTTTGGTCGCAAAGGCGCCCCCTGGAGGTCATCTGCGCTATAGTCAGGATTGTTTGAGGACATCAGAGTAATTGAGGATTTGGAGCAGCAGACCGTGAGCTATTCCCAGTGGAATTTAAATGTCACAGAGTATAAAGAGATAAAATATGATGGGTTTTTCAAAACAATTATTTTGGTGAATTTCTGGCCTTTTTTTAAAAAATGGCCCCTATTGTGCTATTTTTTCTTATTCCTTGTCTGTCTGTCTCTGTCTGTCTCTATCTATCTATCTATCTATCTATCTATCTATCTATCTATCTATCTATCTATCTACCTATCTATATATCTATCTATCTGTCTATCTATCTATCTAATTGATTGTAAATTATAATAGTCCCAACTGCAAAAATTAAGCATTTTTGAAATTATCGTTGTTTTATATATATATATAAATTTTGCATTCCCACTATCTCATGTTTTTTTCCTTCCTTTTCTCTGTGCTGAGAATTGTAGGAAGGTTTTCTTACAGTAATATATGCTTGGCAAGCTCAGTCTTAGAACAGGGGATGGACACGATATCATGATAATCTACAATATCACATACAATCCAACGTGATATACCATTTGTTGTTGATAATGTGTCCAAAAAAAAAAAAAAAA
>VXCM01000145.1:0-89588 GCA_014773175.1 Lucifuga dentata
TGACCCTGTGTTAACATACATATGACAAATAAATCTAATCTGAATCTGAATCTGAATCTGAATATGTGGAATATGTGATGATAATTCTGTGTTTTCCAAATTACTTATCTTATGGCATTATTTTAGCTATTTAAATGGAAGAAATAACATAATAAGGTGTTAAATGCCATAATAGTATCATCACCAATTTAAGAAAATTTATGGCTTAAATAATTCATAAGTTTAAAACTTTAATGTTGTTTATAATTTCTGCATTTTCTTCAGCTTATAGAATTCACTGCCAGAATACAAAAAGGCTTTCTTTGTAGCTGCTGAAACAATTTTATTGTGAATATAAGCACTATGTTGTGCACCTAGTACAGTACATGGCAGGATTGTATGGATGGGGCCACAAAACCAGCTCCTCAGCATTAAATATTCTGATTAAGAAGAGAGAAATAAGATAAATACACAAAACTTGTTCCAGATCATGCTCCTGTTAAATGTTGCATCGAGCCTAACACAAGGAGGCCATTAAGAACCAAGAACTTCTCACAGTGAAGGGAACATTAAAGGAAATAGTGAAGCATGACACTTTAATAGAAAAACAAATGAAAGCAGCTGGCAATACCATGTTCACAACTCCAATATACAGAATGGGATTTTTTCAGCTGAGATGTCATGGAGAGAGTGAAGATGAGAGAAGCGTTCAATATTATTGACGGTGAAAACAAAATATACTTAAAAAATGCATGGCCACAAGGCCTGGGATATTACTTTGGAGGAATTGGCATGAAGTCTAATCTTTGATAGATGTATCAGGACTGACAAAAAGTGAGTGTTAAGCATTGAGAGATATGATCAGGAAAACTAAGTAATCAACCTTATGAGAAAAGATTATGACAGGGCAGGATTGGAAAACAACAAATCTACATGGATTAAGGAGGCAAATTGGCAAAAATTAACTAGAGCATAAAAGAACTGTAAACTCATTTTAAGATAATAGCCTGGTTCAGTTATTGAATATATGTCCTCAATTGGGCTTTAATGATGTCTTCTACTTGTTCCACAGTCTGCTTTTCTGTGGTTGATCCTGTAGATATAATGATAAATTCATGAAACATTAAAGGACCATACTGGTGATTGTGCATGTTTGAGCCCAATACATACCCACATATGTATTATGTTACTGACAACCAATTTCCAAAACATGAAACCATATTTTAGTTTTCCTGTTATTCTTTCAAATCCCCTAATCTTTCAAAATCAAATGTTCAGGTGATAGACCCACCTTAAAATTCAATGTTTCACCTGCTAACTCTTCTGTGATTGTAGAAGCCACAGTCATTTTAATTTCTCATTAAAAGCCATCTCCTGGGTCTACACTTCCTGGTGGAGAAATACATTGTGTTCCGTGCAGCTCCACACTGGGTCAGTTAAATGAAGTTAGTACTTTGGCAAAAATCTAATACACACCTTTTTTGCTGTGATGGATTATGTATCACAAGCGTGTATCATGTCTCTACAAGTTGATTTTAAGGAGCATACTGGAATGAACAGAAGCCAATGGCAGTCTGAAAGTTAGGGGGAAAAAATCTGAAATTTACCGCTAAAGTAGTATATTTTGGGAAATGGTTGTCAGTAATGTGTATACAGATTGTATATATTGTATATTTTGTATATATTGGGCTTAAACATGCACAATCAGTGGAATGTTTGTTTAAATGAAGCATTTTTGAATGCCAGAGTGAAAAAGTAGAAGAGATTGGCAAACAAGACAGTTTAGGGCTGAAAATATGACATAACGTAGCAGACTATTGCCGATTTACAAGGAGCTTTGATTACCTGAGCAATCCTTTGATAAAGTAGCCATAAGAAGAAGAGGCCTCAAAAAGGGTCAATTGCTCATCTATCTTTAAAACAGATTAGTTAGACTCATGCTTTAAAAGAAAGAAAACAGAAGTATTGTACCCAGTGCTTATACCCAAACAGCAGGGTCTTTTTCTAAAATGTTTTCTTTTCTGGAAAAGAGAAAGAAAATGAATGGAATGGCCATCCATCCTCCATGGCATTTGATATTTCAGAAACACTTCAAACATATTTTAGTTTTCCTGTTATTCTTTCAAATTCCCTAATCTTTCAAAATCAAATGTTCAGGTGATAGACCCACCTTAAAATTCAATGTTTCACCTGCTAACTCTTCTGTGATTGTAGAAGCCACAGTCATTTTAATTTCTGAAACATTTTTTACATTACATTTTTTTGTTAGTAAGAAAGCATCACCACATCCCATCAGCCATGTGCTCTACTGTGATTCTGCTGCAAGAGTGACAAGATAAACGATTGAAATATTGAACTCTCAAAATTTAGTTTACAAGTGTAATCTCAAACAGTTGCTTTAGGCAGCAACTGAACAATCACTGTGCTTGAAAATCTGTCTTCAGAGAAGTTAATGCATTATAGTGCTATTTACAGGAATACATTTACAGTTGAAAACAGATAAATAGTGTGCAACTTGTTCAACATATGAGTATGATTTCAAAGGGAGGCCAAATTTACACATCAAATTTAATTTCTTATCATAGGGATCATTATTCAACATGCAAAAAAACAAAACAAAACAAAACAAAAAAATAAAAAAAAAACTATGATGTGTAATTAAAGGAAGATATGCAAAGTCATGGAAACAGACATCTAAGACATCAAAAGGATTACTTTCTGTTGGTGCTGAAGACCACATATCTGAAAAGCAAGGCTTCTCCTGGAGCCACTCATACAGCTTAAAAAGTTCTGCAAGTGGCTTTTTATTTCTTTGGCAGTTTTCAGCACAAAGTAACCCCTGTGATGTCAGAAAGGTCAGTTTCCTTGACTAACTTTCTCTCTACTTTCCTCTTAAATTCCCTATTATACACAAAAGCCTCTAATTTCATAAAGTTTATACAGTTGTTTTCAAATGCTGAATCATGTTCCCTATGACCAAATAATTGAATTTGATGTGTAAAATTGGTACAGTCCTTCTTTAAAGTGAAATAAAGACATTTTCTTTATCTGGAGTAAAATACAAGCATTATATAAATAATTGGCCATCTCAAACTATTCTCTTTAGCTGTCTGGCTACGAGTGAAGACTTCAAAGTCCATCAAAGTCCATTGAAGTTATAATACAGTCACAATGCAGCGCTGATAGAAGATCTCACATATGCAGTTGTACAGATAAGATACTATGTGACATTCCACCTAAGTACTAAAAACATCTGTTGTAAGAAAAAAAAATCCTGTGTAGCAACATTGTCGCAGTTGATAGCAAGGTTAGCACTGTGATAGATGTGAAAAGTATGACTGTGGTGATGAATGCAAGCACAAGATGCAAAAATGGCAAAATACAGCACAACAAGGTTGACAAACTTAATGCCTTGTACCAGATTCCTTTACACATTGGCTGGGTTCAGCCAGTCTGTCAGTTTATCAGTTGAATGTTATTTATGTGTGAGAAAGAAAAAAGGCAGAGAGAAAGAGAGAAGCACATTTTTGCCAAAAGGAACAAAAGAAATCAAAGTAAAATTGCCTCTTGAGGCATTCACTTTTTGTTAAATTTTTCATTAATTGTACATTTGTTTTATTATAACAATGACATCCAAATGAAAATCTTTAGTAACCAGCAAAGAGTAACAAGAAAAATCCACCCATTGCTTCCCATTACAGCATTTGCTGATACCTTTTGAAAACAGCTAACTTCCTTGTCATGTTGTCAGTTTGAGAGCTGAAGCCATTCTTTTTCAAGGCAGACAGCACCTTTAGGAATGTGAGTGGAAAATAGCCATTGAATTCAGAAAAGTGGTGAGAGCAGCAGGCGAAGATGAAAGCTTAGAGAGGGGAAATGGCCAGAGTTGTGTTTTTTCTGTGACTCAAGGCCTGCTTGGTTCAACGGGATGTCACATTTGTGTGTGTGAAGTAGAGGCATGTGTGTTGTGTGTGTGTGTGTTGCGTTGTGTGTGTGTTTGTGCCTGTGTATAAGTGGGCTCAGTCACCTGCCTTCATCTGTGCTTAACTTCTCATTAGGGGTGACAAAAGGCAACATGTGACTCATGTGACAAAAGGCAACAACCTGTGACCAAGTAGACGAGGTGTATGGTGGATGATAGCCCGGGNGAGAGATCAGGAGGAGGTGGGACTGTTTTGTGCCGCTGTTGTCACTTGTCAGGTACTGTGGCCACTAGCCTTGAGATGCTTGGCTGTTGTCTGAGAGTGCTTTATCATCTTGATAAATGCAGCCTTGGAGCAGTGCACTATCAGCATGCTCAGAGGCATGAGACACACTCTGACTAATGAAAAGAGAAGGTCAAGGAGAAGGAGGGGAACAAGGAGGGGAAGAGGAGAAATGGTGAACAGAGATGTGGATGTAAAAGTAACGGACAACATGTCACATAGTTGATGGCAGGTTTTTGTGTGTGGGTGTGTGTGAAAATGAGAGAAAAATAGAGTGAGAAGTTGTATTTTTCTGTCTTTGTATGAATGTGTGCATGGGTGTTGCTGCCATAGCATCATCTTGCATGCTGTCAATGTGTATGTGTGTATATATATATGTGTGTGTGTAAGAGTGTATTTTGCTTTGATGAATGATTGTTTAATGATTTACCAGCCTTTCTTATGGACAGCAGTCTGTGTCTTAACAGAAGTTCAAACAGAGTATTATAATTCAATGAAAATGAGTTTCTCAGTCATATAATTTCTCTCTTCGTTCTTCTATAATGTGTTCACCATGCAATATCTGTGCAACTATGGTCCTAGTTATATTTGACAAGATGGCTTATATTAATTTTCTTGCACCTGTATTACCAAAGACATATTCCTTCTATCTTGAATGTTATTACACCAGGTGTGGTGCAATGTTAATTTTAGAGTCATCAAAATGACAGCATGGGAATCGTCTTAGTGTCATTACCATAGTCTGCTGAATCTATTGGCAGAGCACCGCATGACTGGGCAGACACTGCTCCAGCTTTGCTTTCAGATAGAAGCAATGATCAGGAGGTTAACAGATGCTACTCAGTCTTTGGGGCCACATTCACTCTATTCCCACTGTTGGGACTTGGAGCAGACTGAGCACAAGAACCATCCAAACAGCTCACAAGAAATGTTTTTATTTTTCTTCCCTCTACAAGCTGTCTCCTCAAGCATCTTGCACCCACTGGTTACAAACTCATGAGGCATTTTATAATTTGAAGTCAAAGGTCAGTGTGGGGCATGATCACCCCCCCNCACACACACACACACACACACACACCACCCCTCTCTCTCCTGCAGAAAACGAATGTGCACAGGAAGCTGTGAAAGCATCTACTGCTTAGCTGACTTGTTCAGAGGGTAGCTCTTCTCCAGCGCAAATTAATGAGGATTGTGCAATTAACTGGGCTCCGCCAGCAGGAAGCATCAAACAAAGAGGAGAAGAAGGGAGACAGTACAATGCTACAAACTACACAGAACTATTTATGCTGCATAGGCAGGGGCAAACTAAGAAGAAACTTTAACAATATTTAAAGGGAAACTGGGTCATTGCTGTAGCAAGGACGACGATATAGAACAGATAAGAGTAAAATGAAATACAAATATGTTTCACACTGGCTGTTAGATTGCCAAACTGTTAAAAGCTGGTAATATATAGACCAATAACCAATCAAATTACTTCCAATAAATAACATTAAAGCTGAAAATTAAACATTTCAATGCGCATAATGTATGAGAAGAACCTGGTTAAACCACATCAAACCACTAAATTTATCACAATCTGTGATACATTTAGCTTTGAGATGGTTTGCTATCCATATTTTAGCTTGTACATGTGGACTTTTATAAGTGGTATTTGTTGGATATATTGAACTATCATATGTGTTACTATACACCTCTGCACAGTAGGTGTATATGACAGTAAATAAGGTAAATAAAGTAGAAAATAAGGTAAAAACAGTGAGCAGTATAACGTATAAGATGCTTTATAATTCAAATTGTATCTTTGAAAGCAGTATTTGATATTTGTGGTATTTGTTTGGATTTTTATAAGTGATATTTGTTGTGGTTTGAAATTGACAATTGACACGTTATTATTGCTCTCTTATCTAATCTTACATTTGTGATATTTATTTTCAAGACTACAGTTTCATCACAGTTCAACACTGATTGCCTCACCCTTTCTCCATATCCAGGTGATAGATTAAATGCATCACTCTCAGCTTATTTATCCTGTTCTGCCAGTTCATATATTTAAAGAATGTTAAATTAAGTCCAAATCAAATTTTATTTACATATAACATTTCGGAAATATTATACTGATTTTTTTTTAGTTAGTGAAAACAACATGCTGTCAGTTTGTGCATAAAATGTTATATTCCATGGGTAATCAAATTTAATAAGTTCCTGTGAAGTGAAACATTGTATTTTGATATGGTTAAATTGTAAGACACAAAAAGATATAAATTGATTGGTAATGCTGACATGAATTTTTGAACATTTCAGTTGCGATAAATTAATACTGACACTAAAAAATAATGCAATGAAAAGAAAGCATGTATGTGAGACTGTGTGTATAATGTTTACGCACATTTTTTCTTTGAGTATATTTGGGTGTTTTGATATTTTTGGTGTTGAATATTGGTTTAAAATATTTATTTATTTAATAAATCAATATCCCTACAGATTCACAACACTGAGAAGTTTGTGCCACCAATAAAAAGAAAAGAAAAAAAAGGACAAATCTAAATCTAAAAAATTAAGATTTATTAAAAAATTTAGGAAGCTAGTGATCATTAGACACTAATTGCATTGATTTAGTATAGATTTTATGTGGATCTCTGGTTTAAACTCAGATGCTACATATCTAAACATCTACTTCAAAAAACAAAATTCATCAGGTTACCGCTAACAGCTGAATGCTGTGGCCAAATGCAAGACAAATAACAGTAAATAACAGTGCACAGTGAGCAGATTTCAAGACAGTACTCTAATTGCAATTGTTGGCTGAAGGGGGTTACACTGAATGTAATGCAGGGTGATTAGCCTTGCATGAATTTGGGAGGCCAATGATGTGATATTGTTGCTGTCTGTGACTGTAATATGGGCTGTAATTTGTGGGGTGTAGTGTTGCGTGGGTAGAGACTCATTGATAGCGTTTGGCACACGGCTGTGCTTGGATGAAGTTCCAAGCCACTCATTCTAAACACCAAACACACACACACACACACACACACACACACACACACTGCTCTGAGCCAGTGGAGTGTGTNAACACACACACACACACACACACACACACACACACACACTGCTCTGAGCCAGTGGAGTGTGTTAGTTTGTTGAAAATGCCATGTAATAATCAGTCCTTAGCTATCTGATGAATAGTCATTATAAGATGTTTTTGCATAATCTTGCCATCTAAGATTACCATAATGCTTGTAAGGGCTTGCTGCTGATGTGTGCCTCATTACCTTGGGACATTGGTCATTTCATTTCAATGCTCTGATTTTCATTAACTGCTCTGCCCCCTCACCCCTCCACCTCCCCCACCCATTAGCAGGATGAAAGCTCAGCTTCAACCATCTGGCTGCCAACCAGACCTCAGGGCTGCTTTACGGCTCCACTGAACTTCATGAGAGGAAGGTTTGCACTGTTTGAGCCTTTTGTGAGTCAGGCCAGAAAGAGGGAGGGAGTGATGCAAGGACTGCCCATGCTTTGGGAAAGAGAGAGGTAAATGTGGAGGGAAAGAAATACGCTGGCGTAGGGATAGAGGAGACAGAGGTAGGTGAAGTCAGGATTTTTAACTGAACAAAAAGTTAACACGAAAAAGGTAAAAAGACAAACGGAGAAGGAGAGGAATGCAAAATGAGGCTACATAAAATTACAGAAATGTAATTTTTCTACATAAAGTTAACAGATTTCTGTTATCCCAAGATGTGGAGTTCTATGGGCCAGAAGTGTGACAGAGGGGCATCACACATCATCTTATTGTGGTACATCACACACAAAGAGCAGGTGCATATTTTACTTCTCCACTGTACATATTTTATTTTTAGTATGAGTGGTCTTGTTTTGAAATAGCATCTGCTTACACATACTATTTTAGTGTCTGCTATAAAATGTAACTCTGGATCTCTTCCACTGGCTTTATTCCCACTCCTCCCTCATCTCTGCTCTTGTCTCCTAATTGCTTTTGTTTTGATATTGTTTTTCTCTGTCTCGCACAACAGACTGCCTGTGAATGCACGTCAAACTGCTGCATGTTCTGCTTTTGTGGTGACAGGGTTCAATACAACAGCACTAAGGAAACCATCCTGAAAAGGTGTATGTTTTGTTGGTTATTCCTCTCTTCTTCATTCTCTGTTATTCTTAATGTTTATGCATTATTTATGTAGTCATTACTGACTGGATGAACAGATTATTAGTGAAGATAGGTAAAGCAAGGGGACACAGCAATTATTTTACTTTCTATAATAAGATTTGTTGGATATAACAGGCTAATATGACCTAGAAAAATATAGGGAGGATAATGATAAGCATATTTGATAGTGTCACTCTTACATAGTCATCATTTTGGGATACTGAAGAGCACATTTCAGCCACCTTCAGTTGTGAAGTGATAATTTTTGGAGCATCATGTGTATGTCATAATAAGGCTTAAGGATTATGTGATTATTAAAGTTACTTTGCTGGCAATGAGAGTCAAGTTGTGGAATGAAGCTAATGACAGCAAAACCTTACTCAGAGATTACTAGATAATATTGTAAAACTTTATTGACCTTTTAAGGGAACAGTCTTTTCACTTGTTCCAACTCTATAGGGAGGTCAAAGGTCAATGTTAGACAGAGAACAGCAGCCCTTTGAACTGAAGATTTTAGTGTCTTGTCCAAGGACACTCAAACAGGGTGACCTCAGTTCTTCTCTCACAATAGTTTCTCTAATTATTAGACCACTGTACTCTTGCCTTGGTTTTGGCTTTTGCTGCTACACTGGCACAATATCTTATAGACTCCACTATACCCTCAGAAGCCAATTTAGGAACCCTGCTGTATCCATGAAAATGAAACCCTCTAGCAAGCATGGGACATTTTACTGGAACTAGATACAACCACAAGACACAATCTGAACCTTTTAAAAGGGACAAAGCAGTGATCTAAGTGACTCAGAGCATGGTATAATTAGTTCCAGCACCAGACAGCCGTCTGACCTCTGGGCTTGTCATGCACAGCAGGGGCTTGTCTTTACTGAGAATCGAACAAAAAGGTCAAGTCTTGATAGTATTTGCAAAAACTGCTCAAAATTGGGGCCAGCAATTATCATCAGTACTTTAGTTTAATATCAATACACTGTAATGGCAGAAGAAATTTGGTTTGATGGTCCACAATTCGAGATGAGCCATAAAAAACAACACTTAAATGGTGAGCCTACACTGTAAAAATGTGAGAAGTTGATCTTACTTAAAAAAAAAATAAAATCTAGGAAACTGATTGGCTTGAAAAGGGTAAGTAAATATAACTATATAGTTTTAAGTTCAAGTAGACAAAGTAAACATAACTTAAGACTAATAGCTATATTTACTTACCCTTTTCAATGCAATTGGTTTCCTAGATTTTTTTTTTAAGTAAGATCAACTTGTAACATTTTACAGTGTAATAAAATACTGTTATTTTTTAATTAATTAATTATTATTATTATTATTTTTAGTGGATATGAAGGTTTTTAATTAAAAAAAACAAAAAAAAAAAAANAAAAAAAAAAAAAACAATGCTTGACAAGAAACTATAGATGCATTGGAAAAAATTTTAAATGATAGTGCCATAAGTGCAAAATATAACTGAAAAATCGTGATGATAAATAGAAAACATCCTGCACCTGAAGTCTGTGCACCAACTTTGAGGCGGCTGTTCCGTTGGCGGACGCTAGGAGCTGTCCGCGGTGCTGAAACCTCCACAGCCTTTTTTTTTCCTGCGTGTGTCGACAGCACACAGAGCCTGAATCCGCTTACTGAGCGCCCAAATTCAAGAAGGACCTCCGCATTTTACTTGATTATTTTTTCCGCTTTTCACTTTTGAAAATTATCAAGCAGTTGTAAGACAAAGACACATCTGTTCGTATTTTACACATCCGGCCAGACGTTTTTATTCTCGCTTTGTTTGTTTTTGCACTGAAAGTACTCCTTAACACAAGGACGTGTTCTGAAGCGACGCGAAAAGCGAGCTCGAGTTTAGCAGACATGTGGAAGAGACAGGACTGTCAATTCAAGATCCTCATCGCGGTTTTGCTTCTTGCTGCTGCCTTGGACAAAATACGCGGACAAGGTAAGAACTTATGTCTTGTACTTTGGGGGACTGTTCCGTGCACTTCGTTCTGTCAAACTATACAAGGCGATGTAGACCTGAGTGCCGGGCGATGGCACAAGGTTTATGACTCCCGGATCTACAAGTGTGCTTGCGGCGTTATCACAGTGGAGTGCTCACAGACATAAAATATTCATAAAATATTCAAGTACTAACAGAAACGACAGTTACTAGTTACAAAGTTGTAAACAAATGCATCTTTTTTTTTACTCAGCTACTCAATCCTCAAAAAACTACATTTCTTCTTTGACAACAGATAAAACATAAAATTGAAACTGGAACATGAAAATCAATTTCCAAATGGTCCCATAAACACACAGCATATATAATTAGAAGTTAGTTACATAATAGTTAACTTGGAGATCTCCTTTGGATTTATTTCCCTCCCTCACACACACACACACACACACACACACACACACACACACACACACAAAAAACCACCATTAAAAAAAAACAAAAAAACAATTTTAAGTGGGACTCATACACTAAGCCTAGCAACTTAATGTGACCAGCCTCAATCAATGACCCAGTTAGGTTTAGCATTTATTTGTTCATCCAAACCCTGAATAAACAGTCAGGAAGTGACTGGTTTGGATGCTGAGGTCTGTGTGACAGAAGGCGTTCAGTAATAACAGCCTAATCCTTAGGAATTGCTGAAGATTATTGACCAAGCTGTTTGCCACAGTTGAGTGGTTGTAGAAAGCTGCAATAGATCTGCGAGCAGTGGTCATGTCCTGATTATTTCTCTTCTGTGTATCTGCCCTCTCTTCTTTTTTGTAACCACGCTTTCTGTTTCTTTCTGAACTCTGTGTATTTCAATGTGTAACCACAGTTTAATTAGCTATGATCTATGTCACTTCTTTATCAAGCAACTGGACATTATGCAAGCCACTTCCATACAGTAGATAATAGAGTCCATGCAGATGCAGTCTATTATTGTTGATTGTAATCTACGTAGGATAAATACAATTTCATTCAATGTGCAGGCAGTATTCAGTCTCAGTAAATGCTTCCTAAATGAATAAATACATTTAGAATTATTTGTCTGAGCAGAAGTATTGAATATAGAGTAACAATATGCTTTTTCACCCTTTGCCACTTTTGCCAGTTTAGTTTATAAAATGTATCTGTGGAGAGACAAATTCCATCATCTATGAGTAACACAGTTTTTTTATTATCAGTAAGAAGGTACAGTAAGTGGTGTTAAATAGAATGCCTTGCTGCATCCTTTATGATGAAGCATTTGCTAAAAGCTTTCTGTTTCATGTTGAAAACGGGCACATTTATAGTGAACAAGTGATTACTAAATAACGCAATAACTGAAAATGAATTCATATTGCCGGGGCTGTTTCAGTCATTACATCTCAGCCCATCCAAAACTGATGTGCAATTCTGGAGCAGTGCCTGCAACAATATTTCATACTATCAACAAAACATCAACTGATTGAATATCTAACAGAGGAGCAGTGCAGCATTGCTCCAATAGACTTTTGGAATGTTGAATGAGCAAAACAAAAATCTAATTGTTTGTGACAGACTACTGCCCTTAAGGGACATTTTATATTTTTGAATGTTTAATTTACTTGTTTAAGTGCATATGCACTTAGCAGAGAAGCCATCATACACAGTAATGCTTCAGAGTAGATGTATGAATTTTTAAGCAGTTCAAGAATCAGAACTACCTTTTCCAAGAACACACCTGCATGCTCCAAAATGCACAGAGCACTATTTTTTACAGCAACATTAAATTTAATAGCTTTTATTGGTGACTTCATAGTTGTTGCTTAGCCAGCAAATGGTCAGATCTCTTAATAAATTCTCCAAGGGAGTAGTTTATTTTTTAATTCTTAAAGTGTTGATATTTTGTCAGAACTTGTCAAATGTTAGAAATTTGTGGGCTCATGAATGTGTGACTGATGTTTTTCTTGCTGTTTTATATTTGGCACTGCCTGTTGTGATTTTGCTCTAGGTTATATGTACATAGTCTATTTACAGACTGTATACTTGTTCACTGTTTAAATTGACATTATAACATACTGTAAAGAATAAGTCAAATATTAGTAATAGAAATTGGAGGTAAATTTTTCATAGTCATTATTAATATAAATATCTGATGCATAAACATTACATTGCTTCAACTTTCTTAGTTTTCTTCCGTGTCTTGTGAGATAATATGAGATTACATTGTCTTCTACACTGCCTCTTTTAAGTAAAAAAACAAACAAACAAAAAAAAAAAAAAANAAAAAAAAAAAAAAACTGTTTATACACTAAATGTCCTGGCACAAAGCATCAGAAGTGTGTGCAGCAGAAAATGTATTATGAAAAAGACAAAAAATATATAATCATGCAAAACACAAGGTGAAACATAATTGTAGAGATTGTGACAAATATAGTTATTATTCTAAATTGACTGGTTAAGCCTTCTATCTTTTATATATTTTGATATGGCGAAATAACCTCTGGTGCACAGGAAAGTGACTGCGGAGACAGAGAAAATGTTTTGAGGGAGGATGATCAAACTTTTTCACAGGTAACTCTCAGTTATGCACAACAAAAATAAGACGGACAGCCCCTAAATATGTGCTTGCTTTTCATGCAGTGCTCTCATTTAATTTGGCATCAGCCTTGCTTTCTGTTTATGGAAAGCCCATTTTAATGATGTATAGGTTGGCACAGTGACTCAACGTTTCTGTGTGGAGTTCTCTTTGTATTAAGTTCCACAATTAATTTTGCTTTTCCTTCACATTGTCTTGAGAATCTAAACTTATTTATAGTTACAGTAAGTATGGGAACATAAATGATGGTCTGTTTATCTGTGAAATCATATGTGCTTAACCCTTGTGATGTTCCTCTGCCATCTGTGTATCCTAAATATAAATGGTAAATCAATGCATAAATGTCTGGAAGAGAAACTGAAAGTGATATCTATATAACTACAGATGTAATGAAAAACAGTGCTCACTGCATGAGAAATGAAAGCAAATCATGGTGAAATACTGTGAATCCGGCAACTCTGTGGGATGTAATTATGCTGGAGTTCACCATCCACAGCTACCAGCAACACCGTTTGAGGATGTGATTACCAAATTGCAGAAACATCAACATGAATTTGGAAAGATGAACCAAAGGCCACATTCTGAGCTCGTGCTAAGAGGAATCAAGCAGATTTACACTCAAATTTAAACCAATTACAATATCAAAGTGCTATTACAATATAGGATCAAGTCAAAATCTACACATAATTTGGGCTGATTTTAATTGTATAAAATTTCTGGCCAACATGTCTACTAAAAGAACATGCTCAACTAACCAAAAAAGTCAATATACTGTATCTAAAGTTACTTTAAATATCACATTGATGTTTGTTCACGATTTATTTTCAACAAAGCATCTAGCTAATAATATATTTTTTAAGTATTGAAATTATGTGTAGTTATATCTAGACAGATAATTTAATGGCTCATGCATCTATTCAGTGTGGAGAGTTGTTGTTGGCTCTGACATGGCACTTTAATTTTTACACAGTTTAATGCTATTCAGCTCAGCCTATTATCTTTATGCTTACACATTATCTCAGCCCGTTAACAGCGATCCTTAGTGATGTGGGAGTTGGCAAAAGAGATGCTTTATGTATTCTAAAGCTCATTAAATGAATTATGATCTCCTCCTGGTTGACACAGCTCTCCTTAGCACACCACACTTGGTTTCAAGACTGTTGAAGACTGTGATTGTGGTATTAATAATGTAAGTCATTAAAGAACTGAACTGAACAGATGATTATTTGTCAAGTCTTACACTGGATAAGGAATTGGGTAGAATGACAATGTCTGGCAAACATTAATATTATTTTGGTAGTGCAACCCAAATTAGATTGCATTAAAAAAAAAAAAAAAAAAAANAAAAAAAAAAAAAAAAAAAGCTTCCACTTCACAGGGACACAGAATACTGAGGAAGCAAAACTTTTTCTTTGTATTTTTAAATCTGTGACCCTAAAATCTGACTTTTTTAAAGCTGACTTTCCCATCAGTCAAAACAAAGAGAAATTAGTCCACTGATTGGCCTACTTATGTCACGTTTACAGAATTAGATAAGTGTGAGGCCTTGAAGATGATCAGAATCTGGTTCAGTTTGAAGAACAAGCCAAATCAAGACACTATATACATATTTTTACCTCTGCTAAAGAGGTTGTTTTCAACTGTGTCTATTGCTCGTTTTTTTTTTTTTTTTTTTTTTTTTTTTTTTGTTAGAATGATTACACAAAACATTTATGAATAATTATGATGAAAACTGGTGAAAGGGTGGGGCATGACCCAGAGAAGAAATCATTAAATTTTGCTGTTGATCCAGATCCAGGGGCAGTTCTGGAAATTTTTTAATTGATTTCATAATAATGTGACATGAATTTTCTTTTCTGTATTTCTTCAAAAGTAAAACACCACTGTTAATATCTCATAAAGAAAAAATAAAATCATTTGAAGATACATTTAAAAATGTATCCATATCTGGAATTTCTTTTAAAAATTACTTACTTTTCTTTTCTTACAAATAAACAAATAAACTACTGTTTCTGACAAATAAAGCAAATGACTGTTATTATAATAGTCTGTTGTCTTCTTGCCTGTAGGACAGGAAGGTGGCGCAGTGGTTAGCAATGTTTCCACATGGTGAGAAGGCTAAAGCCCACTGATGAATATTCCATTGAAGAAAAATAAATAAATAAAAATGATGCTTCATAACAAGACAAACTTTGTCTAGGCTTGTTCAGCCACTCTAATATGTGCCCTTGTAGTTACTTTAAAGAAATAGTTTGCTTTATATTTGGTTTATATTTATTAACATGGTATGATATGTTATATTTGAAGGTGCCCCACTGACAGTGAACAGGATACTGACTCATAGGAACTCACAGACAGGGTGATATCTGACTTCTCTTCATATTTTTGTGCTGACACCTGTTACCATTGCAGTGGAATGAAGCTCCAAACAAAATATATTATGTGTGCCCATTCAACTCAACCATGAAACTCCCTGTTTCTCTCGGGTACAGATTTTCTGTTTTCCAGCTTTGTGGATGTTATTCGTATTCACAAATATTCATTAAATCTGCTGGGATCATGGGAATAGGCCAGCATAATTCTGCCTTAGTGTGGATTGTTACTTTCAGTAATGCAGTGGGAAATTCAGAACATCCTATAATTCCAAAGAAGGTAATAGAAATCATTCAACACCTGTTTCTTGGATTGCCAGTGATTAACTTCATCAAGGACTATTCAGCATCTGTGCGCTGTCATAATTAGTTTAACTTTCCCAAGGCCTGTCAATGGTAAATGACAGTCATTATAGCAGAATGCCCCTCTTCAAGGCTTTGCGCCTGCCTGCCTCAGCCCCTCTCTGTGCCTGTCTCGGTCTCTTTCACTGCCTCCTAGGTGGAGCTCACAGCTTGGCTGAATGCAGCTCATTTTCCACTCTTCATGTGCAAATGTCTCTCTCTCTCTCTCTCTCTCTCTCTCTCTCTCCATGAGAATGTTCTATGCATCCTAATTTGAGGCATTGCCTCGTATATTTCTTCCTCAAGATTGTGGAGCTTTATTTGCCTAGGGAAGGAGTAGTTTGAAATGATTTTTGGACTCCATTACCGTTTTCCTTGGACTGGTTCTCCAACAGCTGGTTTCACCCAATATAAAATAAATCCTGTTGTTCTCACTAAATCAGGCTGTACTTTAGCTAAAGCTTGACAGAGAGTACTGCTCAGTATTAATATTCAGATGTGTAGAACACCAAGTAGCCTGACACAGTTTAATGTTTTTACTCCATTTTCACTGTGCGGTCAAAATGCCAGCATCAGCTTAAAAATGAGCACATTCAACCATATTCTATGAATATTTAAATACCTGTTATACAGAGTTATGATTTAAAGCCACACAACACATGGTTGACTTGGAATGTATTTAATAAAGAAATATTTGTTTCATGCATTTGTTTGTGGCTAAAAATTCACATTTGTAGTATTATTTCTTATTTGCAGTCCATTACCAAATTCTCTTCACATTAATTGCTTGTATGAGTTTTTGTCTCCACCTTCTGTGTTTCTTTAACATGTCATGTGATCTCAAAGCAGACTCAGAGGAGTGTGTTTGGTTTGCAGTTACTCAGTTAATCATATTCACCAAAAGAATGTGAATTCAAAAGTTTAAAACAGCATTAGCTACTTGCCTAGTACTTAATCAGAAAAACTAGGCTTACCTTCAAAACAATCTATAGTGTCACTTTTTCTTATTTTAGTACAGCTTGCAAACTGACACAGAAATAGAAGATAGCAGTATGTGTGGATGTATTTTTCATG
The DNA here is from genome assembly GCA_014773175.1 of Lucifuga dentata. Taxonomy (NCBI): domain Eukaryota; kingdom Metazoa; phylum Chordata; class Actinopteri; order Ophidiiformes; family Bythitidae; genus Lucifuga; species Lucifuga dentata. The sequence goes on from VXCM01000145.1 coordinate 16,691, forward strand.
AAAAACCTACCGCTTTGAAACATCTGCAATAAGTCTGACACTGACCATGAACATCGCAGTAATAGGCTTTTTCATAATAACCCAGTCCTGTTTCAGTTTGAATAGACCTGGAATTGTTTTTTGCAATTTGGTAATTACGTGAGAAGATTCTTCAGCAGGCTGTATTTTGTCTCAATACAACATTTTTGTAGATAGCTTTACAATGAAACTGTCCACATGTATCCTCAGGAAAGGTAGTGAGACATTTCAAGGCCACTTCACTTATGAAACTTCCCTCTCAAAGCAGAGGACTGGGGCAGGACTTCCTGCAGAGAGGACAATGTAAGAGAGTGACAGGCCAAACTGGAAGCCATGTACTTTTAATATATTCCAAGTGGAGTGTACCCCTCTAGTGAAACCCTAAATAAAGAGATGTCTACCACTTTGTCAAGGCAGTGCATACTTGGCTTACTTTTTATCTGCCTTGACTTTGGGTTGGTGCCTTATTGATCTCACCAGTTGTCCAGTGAAAAAGATCAGTGAGGTGATCCTCCCCCAGGCCAGGCCTCCTTTCCACACCTTTCACGCTCAGCCTGGCTGAGCACCTCCCTAATCATTACTGGCGTGTTCTGTGGCTGCAGAGGGATGGCTCTCTGAAGCAATTAGGCCTGGGGACAGCTCCAGCTCTCTTCTTCTCTTCTCCACGCCAGATTCCATCTAGAAAGCATTTCATCTGTACCAGTGACAGGGCTTATGTAGGGTTGCAGAGTGCTGTGTGGAAAGCAGCAGGTAATAGGCTGTGTAATGTGTTTGGGGAAGTAGTTTTAGCATTCACAGGTAGTACTGACCTCTGGCAGACTGAGCCACCCCCACAGTAATTTCCTCTGAAAAGATGTAATTGAATTCATCAGGATGAGTAAACATATTATAAGTAGCAGAGAAAGATAACAATGTTGTGGAAAGATCATGGAAGGGGATAGTAGCTTCACAAGTAATTGAAAATAGTCAAAGACAAACACAAAGAAAGAAAGAGATGAACCTTTAGAGGCAAAGAAAGTCTACACAACACTAGGGAGTCATTAGATTGCAGTTGAAACTCTTTAAACCAAATGTGTGAGAATACAGTTTGTACTTACTAGTGTCTGAAGGTTAAATGCTAATGACAAAAATTAATTATCTTTTTAAAACATGCTACAAATCATAGTCCCATTTTGGGGAAATCCTCTTCAAATGATTTTTTCCCACAAATATATACTGTAGCCTAGTAGACTTTAGCTTCATTTCTGTAGCAAAATTTTCTTTACCAGAAATGCAGGAAAATGTCAAATAGCTGAAACGAGCCTTTCACTGAATCATTGTCATTCCATTGCCATCCAGTGAGAGTCCACCTTTACCAGGAGACAAATTCCTTCTCAAGAGCTAGTGATAAAACTTTAGATTTTTGTCTTTGTCCTCACAATGATGTCTCTCCAAAACAATCACCTAAGGCAAATATTCTACTTTATCTTTCATAATCACTGTGTGACTTTGAATCTGTGCCTTTCTACTCCCTCGTGCTTTCATGTCCATTTTGATTTTACTTCCACTGATGTGTGATTTTAAAGTGCTGCTTACTCCCAAGCAGATCACAAGATCACCAAAGACATTCTAAAAACATTGACTTCTTGGAGCGGAAGTAAGTAAATATTTATCATGCTGAACTGATCATCCATTTGGCTCACTGGGTAATCAGAAGAAAAGACAGGCATGCATCATTTTAAAAGTATTTTGTACTGCAGATGGCTTCAGACATGGAAGGCTGTTGCGATGTGGTTGTGAGCTTCACATCTCTAGCAAGATGTATAAGGAGAGATCCCAGAGGACTTGTGTATAATTTAGAGGTTCTAACATCGACTACCATCTTCAAAATATCGAACAGTCACTCCAAGCAACTGCTGGGTGGACAGGCATTATAAGGCAGTCTCCACTGCCTGCACTTCTCTCCTGGTGATGAAGAGCCAGTTCAATGCGGCCGTTCTGATCTGTCAGAGCAGTGAGCAGCCTTTCAAAAGCTTGTCCTGAAGAATGGATTACTTTGGAGGAAACAGCTGGATCTAGTCCACACCATTGATTGCTGGACTAGCTTTTAGTGGTAAAGGAAACCTCTGCACACCTCAACCCCCTGCTTGAGTAAAAGCTCATATGGACCATTTTTATTTTCACCTGCCTGAATGTCAGTGGAACAGACACAAGCATCTAATGAAAAGGCACAAGTATCTAATGGCCAAAGAACAACAGAAAAGTGCTGCTTTGCTAAAGAGCTTCTGAAAGAATCATCATATTTTATATGCATGCCTAGTTGAATGCTACAGTGTGTTTTAGGCTGTTTTCACACATACATGGTTTAGTCTTTCAGCCGGACTAGGGTTTTTTTCCCTCCTTGGAAAGCTTCTTTGTGCAGCTCTGAACACAGTCTTTGGATTAATGTGTTGAAGGTTAGCACGTCAGTGTTTATGCTCAATATGTGCTTAATTTTTGTCTTCAGCCATCTGAAGGCAACACATCATCTTTGCAAATTTTGAGGTAAAATGTGTTCTAATTGTTTTGTGGCTCTATGTTATTTGGCTATCCTGGCAGATAAAACGTCTACTTTTGATTTTCTTGCTCCAGCCACCAGATATTTCTGATGAATAAGCAGAGCGTGCCTTCTCACATGGCTTTGGTTGATATATTTGATTAGATTTTTAAAACTATTTACTCCCTGGCTCAGAACAAGTTAACAAACTACCAAATATTTGTTAAAATGGTACGTGAAGTGGATGTGATGTCTGAATGCTTCTTATTAGTGGAGAAAGTTATTGATGCTAACGTGGAAAGAAAGTGACTATCCTTCCCATACACCTGTGTTTTTTGTTTTATCTCTGCGTCCTTGCTTTTGAAGTTGCGTGTTAATATGTTGCAGTAGAACGTTGCTTTAGGAATGTGGATGAGTGGGGAGACACTCAGGCTGGTTTAATTTATCTGTTTAATGTATCCTTCAATTTTCTTAAGTTTATTGTTCAATAGATAATGATGTTATTCTGCATCGTCATGTGTGAATATTTGTAAAGTTGCAGCTTTTTTCAATTTAAGAGTAATCTTGATGTCTGTGTCTTAATAAAGAGTACAGCACAAATGGCTAACTCACTGGTCTTGATAGGTTTGAATAGCATTGGAAACTTGTCAGTGTCAACAATAAATTGGAAATGAAATTATAGTGTTCACTTTCTAAGAGTGTTACTTTGTTGAAAAAGTCTGACCAAGATTAAGATCTACATTGCTTCTATATTTTTCAGTTTCATTAAATATCTTATAGTTTCTATGCAGTTATTTTTCTAAGTGTAAACGTGAGCATGTCCATGCTGTAGCATAGTGTAGTTGATATCCATTTTGACTGGCATTCTCATTTACCCAGAGATTAGCTCTTAAACAGCTGTGACAGTGATAACACAGCCAAACAGAAAGAAAGAAAGGAAAAAAAAAACAAAAAAAAAAAAAANAAAAAAAAAAAAACATGCACACTATCCATGTGGCTCAAAAGCTTGTGGGAAGAGCATGTATTCAGTCCATGAACCCAGGATTAAAGCTGAATTATAAAGGCAAATACAGAAAAATAATTCTAACATTGAGGGATGATCCTTGCCAAGGACTGGACAAGAATGGTCAGGTAAACTGAAATACTCTCCAGGAAGAGAACGGGAAAAATAATGATTATTATTACCATCATAATGCTAATGCCTGCAATTTTCCTGAAGATGAAACATTAAAGTGTTAAGATGATTCCTTTGGTGAATATACTGTATGAGAACAGTAAACTGGCTGTGCTGTTGGGTACTCATAATGTCATAATTCAACTACATGTTGTTTAGCACATATTCAACTGTACTGGCTTGCTTATATATTTAAATAACTGTCTAGTTCTGATCCCCATTAATCCACCTATAATGTGATTAAAGAAGTAACAGTGCATATGTGGAGCCCATGTACCACCATAAGCATTTAGCTGGGATTTTCACTATTTTAACACACACACACTGACAACTAATTCAACTGCTTGACAATGCATCCCAAAGATGCTCTACTTCATTGTCATCATTTGATTTCTGAGCTATTGATCACACTATACTCCTTAACACATAACACGATCGCTAATGGAATGGTTTAATACTCTGATAACTGCCAGAAAATGCTTTTATATATATATATATACACATATATATAAACAAAGCCTTAGACACAATACAACTGATCTTACCGATATAGTAAACGAATACTTCTCCTAAAGCAGTTAGGGGTCATTTATTCTGTCAGACTGTATGTACTCAGGTCCTAAGAGGTTTGACTCAGCAACCTGACATCATATGATTGCTTTCCAACCGTTTCACTATTGATTATTTCAGTATTTTAGTAGAGTCGCTGAGAACAACTCAGCTGTGGTGTCTATGGATCTGCTGTGCAGCTAAAGATAGATGTTCACTGGCGAGAAGTCCTGGATACATGGTGAATATATTGGTTCCAAGTGAAGGCATGTAGGACATTTTATGAGTAAATCGTGGCTTTTATTCCATAGTCTCAAGCTTGATTGTATATTATGATCAAGCCTATGAAACCACACAGCATGTTGCGGAATTACAACAGTATCAGCATCAACATTTATGACCACTTAAAAATGCTGATAAGAGAAACAACAGTTGTTGCACGTTACAACCCAAATTTAGAAATAAGAACACTGCAACAGGGAGAAAAAACCACAGATATTTATACACAAACAACAAGACACAAACAGGTAGGAAGCAAAATGATGATGATGCATTTCTGTATATGCTTCACAGAATTTATGGCCATTTGGAAACTGCTGGTAGTCATGTAAGTATTGTATCTTTTTGACTTTCCTAGTGCTTTTAATACTATTCAACCACATATTTTAGCTAAGAAATTAATGGCATCTAAATTATGCAATAAAACTATTGCTTGGGTCATGGACAATCTTGTGCACAGACCACATTTTGTTAGACTTTATAATAAAGTGTCTGACGTTATTTTAACTAGCACAGGAGCTCCACAGGGTACGGTGCTGTCCCCTTTTTTTATTTACTCTGTAAACTGCTGATCACAGGCATTTCCAGGATTCGTCCTTTCTTCAGAAGTTCTCTGACGATTCTGCTCTAGCAGGCTTACTTAATGATGGAAATGACCTGGCATATACTGTAGATGTGAGGTTGAATCATTTGTGAGTTGGTGTGACAAGAACTTTTTGATATTGAATGTTGGAAAGACTAAAGAGGCTAATTATTGATTTTAGGGGGAAATAAAGAAAAAAGGAGGACAATTATTTCTCCAACGGTCATTATGGACCAACAAATTGAAATAATTAAATCTTATAAATATCTTGGTGTACACTTGGGCAATAAATTGAATTGGAAAAACAGTACTAATACCCTCCTTACGAAGGCTCAGTCACAATTATTTTTTCTTAAGGAAACTTAGGTCTTTCAATATCTGTAACAAACTTTTTATCAAGGAATTTTAGCTAGTGTTCTTTTTTGTGCTGTGCTTTTCTGGGGTAGTACCATTATCCCAGAAGACAGAAATAGGGTCAATAAGCTGATCAAAAAAGCTGGTTCTATCATTGGTATGCCCCCTGATTCACTGGAAGTAATCTTGCAAAAGCAAACTAAAGCTAAGTTGTACACAGTCTTAAAGCATAAAGATTATCCACTGTACAATGTTTTTAATAGCCTTAGAAGTACATTTAGTGGAAGATTGGTGATGCCTCGATGTTTGACTGAACGCTTAAGGAAGTCCTTTGTTCCAGGTGCTGTGAAATTTTTTAATGAACGCTTTTTTTTTTTTTTTTTTTTNTTTTTTTTTTTTTTTTTTTCAGCCTCTTAGTCATGTTTTAATGGCCTTTTTATTTTATTGTTATTATTGTCATGGTCATGATGTTTCTTGATTTTATTTTTTGTCTGTTTTATGTGCTGATGTGTTGCCCTTGGTAGCAAATGAATTTCCCCCTGTGGGATTAATAAAGTTACATTGAAATTGAATTGAATTGAAAACAAAAACCAGCAAAGGTAACCAGGAAAAACTAAAGCAGTATGACATATAACAGACTGAAAGCAACCTCTAGACACAATAATTGGTTAACAAAGTGCAGCTTGAGGCGATCAGCAGGCCACTGAGGGTGATGAGAGAATGAGCCACAGGTGTGCAAAGAACAGGTAGGCACAGTGATGACACATGGTGGACAGGTGATGAATGACTGAGTCAGAAAAACACATACACACAGTGAGAGAGAGAGAGAGAGAGAGAGAGAGAGAGAGAGAGAGAGAGAGACTGAACCATAACAGAATCAGAATCGCTCGTTACTCTGCCAATAAATTTAACCATGGGTCAGCAACTTTAACGATAATATTGTGTAAAATTTAATAGCTAAGAAATAATGGCTAATCAGATCACTGATTTAATAATATTGATAATAACAGAGGTAAACGGGTGACCATATGCTTCATCTGAAACTATCTTTAATCACTTTTTTCAGAAAGCTGGGCATTTATTCACTTCTCTTAAGAAGACAACAGCATTTTCTAAGACAGTAGCAACTGGAAGATAATAGTGAGACCAAATTTTGGTCCAGAATGCCTCTTTTAATCTGATCAATTTAAGTCTATAGCAAGGACATATACAATTTATCCCAGTATACATAGGGCAGAAGGTAGAGAAATCCTGGACAGGTCACCTGTCCATTAAACTGTCTTTTACTCTTTAAATTAAAACCGCTCTCCCAAGAAGAACATTTATATGCTGATAAAATGCTAAATTGTGAGAAAGATCATGGTCACGCTTAAAGGACCATACTGGCGATCGTGCAGGTTTCAGCCCAATACGTACAACCCACTACAATATGTTACTGACAACCAATTTCCAAAACATAAAACCGTATTTAAGTTTTCCTATTATTCTTTCAAATCCTCTAATCTTTCAAAAGCAAATGTTTAGGTGACACTTTAAAATTCAATGTTTCACCTACTAATGCTTCCGCACGATTGTGGAAGGGACTGTCATTTTAATTTCTCAGTAAAAGTCGTCTTCTCCTCAGACTATACTCCATGTTGGATCAGTTATATAAAGTTACTTCAACAAAAAACCTAATCGACATAATGTTCACTGTGATGGATTACGTATCTCAAGCGTGTTTCAAGCCTCTACAAATTGATTTAATAGCGTATGAACCAATGGCAGTCTGTAAGGTAGAAAAATAATCCAAAATTTACTGCTACACTAGCATATTTTGGGAAATGGTTGCCAGTAACGTAATGTATGAGGATTGTACTGTATATATTGGGCTCAAACATGCACGATCACCGGTATGTTCCTCTTAAGTGTAAAACGTATGGTCACTGGCTGTATTTGGGCTTATGCTAGCATGATCTTGCTGTGCTTTGTACACTCAACCATCTACCCATCCTCTTCTCTATAGATTTTTCACGGTATAAGAACATCACTTTCTTCTGCTCTTTGTCTGTGGAAAGAAACTCGTGAATTTTGCAGAAAATGCCACACAGAAAGGGCTTTGCTATAAAAAACAAACAAAAAAAAAAAATCCAGATTCTACAGTATTTGCAGTGAGGCGACAGTTCTAATGACTGTGTCAAGCTGTGCTGCCAAGAAATGCACCATTTTCAAAGAAACAATTTATTTCTCTCTGTTCTTTTATTTGAAATAAAAGGCAACACTTCAGTAACACATTTTCAGTATGCTGAAATACCCCACACTCTTCAGCCCCAGTAGACTGTATATTATAATAATTACAAGTTTCAACACTCTGTCTGAACAAAACCAAAGAGAATGCTTCAAATTTAGTCTCTCTACTCGCCGTGTGTGTTTTTCACTATAGCAATTTCAGTAGCATCACAAACACGTCTGGTTTGTTTTAGTGGAGTTTATTCTACTGGGGGGGGAACAAAAAACAGATGCTACCAGTAGACAAGCTTGGGAAAATAGTGAAAATATTTTGAGAAGTATATTGTCAAATGTCCAAAGCACTAATGACCACTTGAAATGTTTCTCTTTTTTATTTTTCCAGTGTGTAGTACTTTATTTTACTTCATCCTTAGGTTTACATCAGGACAAAGAGAGTAAAATATAATTTTGTGAGGACAGCTGTTGAGGTTAACAACTAGCTACACAAGGTTAGGTCAGGTTACAAGCTCTCTCTCTTATTATCTTCACACACTGGAGGACAGATTGTTTGCATCAGTTATTTTCAAAAAAAGTGTTTTCTACATTTTTCCACAAGTCTGAGAAGCATCTCCATAGCCTAGCATTAAAGTTACAGATTTCCCATTGAGAGGAACATTGAAAACAATGAGATCAGAGCTGTGAGGGCATATAGCACATTTTCATCGCACGATTATACCTCAGCTCCTCTAGTGTAGCAAGTTAAAAACAATTCGACAAAGAATGTGCAAAAATGAGAGCAGAGTCACAGACATAGGGAGAGAAATTAGAACAAAGTAGTGAAAAATATTTTACCCTGGTGTTTATATTAAGGATCACATCAGGTACAACATTTGGTGTATTCACAGTACAATGGCAGCACACAGTTTAAGCATTGATGTAGGAATCAAAACTTTAATCCTGACAATGTTAATGCCATGCTGAATCAAATGTAATGAGAAAGGGTCATCCACAGTAGCAAACACACACCCAACTATGCAACTTTTTTGTCTCTTTTCAGTGTTGCGTTGTATTAAACTACATTCACATTACAGGCCTTAATGCTCAATTCTGAGTTTTTAGCCAGATCCAATCTTTTTGTGTTGATTGTTCACATTCATGTTTGTAAATGACCTGTATCTGGCATGAGTGTGACCACACTGAGGTCCTAAACTGCCACGCATGCGCAGATGTAACTAAAATGTGAGCCGCATGCTACAATAACAACAGTAACTGCGACATAAGGCGGACGGCAGTTTGTCACGTATTTTGGTGCACGTCATTTCATAACACTAGGTCTTCAATGTGCTGAAAATAATATTCAAACCAGCGGAACTGAGAAGTGTAATTTTACTGGTTGACTATGAGCTCCAGAGTCTGGAGCTCAGGAGCTGCTGGGCTCAGCCTCTGCGCAGCGTCAGTGTCAGTGTGTGGGTATGAGGGCGGAGCTTTATGGTGGGACCGCGATGTTCACATATTCACAGAGAAACAGTTCACTTAAAACTTTCTGATCTCTCCATATATATTTATCCAACAAATATAAAACTTCTTCATCTCTTCACTGACCCCCGTTGCTGTTGTTGCTCTCTTCCTTATTTATTTCTACCAGGCTATGCGGCGCCGGCACTGAATGAGGACGAGATGCATGTGCGCATGTGCAGATCAGTGAGACGTTAAAAAAACCACATGAGATCCAATCTGAGCAGTCAGATACAGGTCGCATTGCCAGATATCGGATATGGATCGGATCTAGGACCACATATGCAAGATCTGATATGAAAAAATCAGATCCGGGTCGTTCACACAGCTCTGAAAAAATCAGATCTGACTCACATGGAGGCAAAAAGGTCGGATCTGGACCACTTCAGCATGTAACGTGAATGTAGCCTTACACTGCACAATTGAATCAACCATCCTTCATAGCTAAAGCCCCCGATCTCTGTGCTTACACTGCACGTCACGGGCAATATGCCTGAGTGGGCTTTACACTGTACGTTTAAACAGAACTTTCGCTTGGCTTTGCCGCTGACAATTCCAATAAAGTTTCAAAAAACATGGCTGTGCCTCTAATTCACAGTTTAGAGGGTGGTAATGCATCCTCAAACTAGATGTTAACCCATGAAGAAGAGGAAACAGAAGGATCAAAAAAAAGAAACCAAAGAAGAAAGTGCTTTGTTGACAACAAAAAGAAAGGCACAGTTACATTGCACCGTTCTGCTTTGTTGCCACAGCTCTATTGATCTGCTCAGTTTTTTTCTGTCCACATGCTCTCCTGTTCTCTGTTCTCCAAGTAAAACTCATGTCGAGATTCTGCTTACACAGCACGTCTAACGACTGCAGATCGGTTGGAAATTTAGTCCAACTCTAAAATGAGTCTGATCTGACCAAATCGAGGTCAAATTGGCCCAAAAAACATATAGTGTCTGCTAGGCTTAAGAAACACAGTTAACAAGTGGTTTGAGAAGAAATTTGAGCATTAGAAAGCCAAAGACCAAGACATTTTTCTCAGGAACTGGAAACCAAAACAGAGATAACAGAAGTGGGAATATTGTTAGATTCATTAGTGCATACTTTTTCAAAGTGGGGACCATGGGGGGCGAGGGGGTGCTAGGGGGGGCCACTGCAATATAGGAGTGAGGGAAGGAGGGACAAATTTGTAAAAACAAATAAAATTATAATCTTAAAATATTTTTAAAATATTTTTTTATGACAAGAATACAAAAATAAGCAATGTTCTATTTTTTCTTTTCAGTTTCGACCATATTTATTTAACCAGTGGATTTTTCATCAGTCCATCATCTGACATGTCATTACCGTTTTAGGATGCCGCTGAGTTACCGTACGTTACACTAGCTAGCAAGCTAATAGGAGCAGCTCTCATAGCGACGTACAGCTTGCTTATTAGCTACCTTGCAATCTTTGAATGATGGAGAAGTTTCTGAAAATGAGTACACCTTATGAAGATACAACAGATGACAACAGCCTAGTAGCAAAAAAAAAAAAAAAAAAAAACACAGACCAGAGTGAAACACCACAAGTATGAGTCTGCCTATATCAAGTATGGTTTTACCGTAGCAAAGAAGAAAGACGGATGTTCTCTGTCTTGAGACATGGTGAATGCAACAATTTAGGGTTTCTTGACATGATAAAGTTCGGGAACCCCTGCATTAGTGGAAACAATAATGAGTGGGTTAATAATGTTACTGTGAATCACCTGGATATACGAGCTGTCAAATGTGTCTTAATATGTTAGCTAAAACATCTCAGTAAGCTAACAGCACACCTGTTTGTCACTTTGCTTTCTCTAGAGATTTTTCTGTCCCCTAGTGTGTCAAAAATCAGTTGTAGCTTTAAGGAAAAAGTCCTGCTTTCAAATTTTTACTTAAGCTACCTATGCTCATGTACTTAGTTACTTTCCAGCTTTCTATGCTGTCAATGTTTGTATTCAAAGCATGCTAGTATGATGTGTTTAATATGTTTAAGGGATTGGTACCTTGGCCAATGATCCCAACCAGCCAGGTGTCATGTTTTTTGTTGGCTCGGCATACACAATAAGGAGTACACTCAGTAAATAGCCTGTCAGTGTCAGTGACCGTTCCTGCCTGAAGGTGACATGTTTGCGTTTAGCTGCACTTATTATATGTACCTGTCAAAGCGGTTTCATCTGGCGAGTAAACAAATCGAGAGAATGTTTTTAGCAAAGCTGGGGAAAAAAAAAAAAAATCTCATCACAAAAGTGCAGCACTTGGCTCCAGTGCAATTACTTTCTGTAAATGAAGCTCTGTCTGTCCTGAGAGTCGGTACCCCTCTGTGCACATGCACTGTGTCAACAAAGCAGCAAGGGCCTCTGTTTGGAAGGTGTGAGGCTGTTTACCTTTGTTGCTGTGTGGATTGATGAGGTGGCTGAGGCAGAGGCTGGGGCATGATGTGAATAGCTGGAGCATTGCTGTGGAAAGAGGTGTTCCCCCTCAGAAGCAGCTAACTGAGTTTGACAAAGCTGTTTCTGCTGAGAAGCTGTAGGGACGCTCCCTGGCCGTGCTCCAGGAGCCTCGAATCGGAGTGTGGATGCGCGATTGAGGCAGTGATGAAAGGTAAAGCAGAGAGAGGAGGGAGGCAGCTTCCAGTAACACGGTTAAAGAAGTGTAGAGTCAATTTATGTGTCATTTTTGTTGTGTGTAGAAAGGAGACAAAAAGTGATACAGCCAAACAAAGTTGTTAATAATACTGGAGATAATATCCCTGTGCCTGTGATTTTTTTTTTTTTTTTATTTTTGCTTTCAGCCATAGTTATGATTTTCAAGCTGTGCAGACTTGAAATTGTGTGAGTGTGTCACTACACTAGAAAATATTGATGGCTTGTACTTTGGAATGCGCAAAAAGCAAAGAAATGAAGAAATAAGAGATAGAAGAAAATAATTTGAAAAAATTCCTCCCATTTTCTTCTCAAGTATAGTTTTGGAGAGACCTGATAACCTGAGATTATGAAAGGTTTGTTCATAACTGGGTGATGTTATTAGTCTACTTTTGACTGTGATAGATGCTCTATGAATCTGTCTTTCTCTTGTTATATTGTTGATCAGTTATCCTTTTGGTGCATTGAGAGAGACTATTTGGTGGTTATATGCCACAGCAGACTTTTTAGGGGACAAACCAGCATGTGATTTTTACACAGCTACAACTGCCAAGGAAAGTGGATTAACCGTCTGCTGTGATTTTGGATTCATTTTACTGTGCAGCCTTTCATTTTATGGTCCATGTGCACTCTCTGTCTCAGTATGCCTTGCCATTTGTGACGATTTCTCTACTAGTTTCTCTTTTTAACCTTTTAAACTCTAACAAAGTGCAGTATGGCCTTTTTTTCCCCCCTTATTAACAGCACTCCATTGTAAATGAAATAAGAGATGAGAGAAAGGTTTCAATGTTGGTTTCACACTAGGTTTGCAAGCCAACTGGATTTGTCGTTGTATAAACCAATTGGATTTGCGAGCTCACATTTCATTTCACAACAAAATCCAATCTGGACAAACTGGTTATGGAGGCAAATGTGAGGACAAATTTGGAGGCACAAGTTCAAAGAGATACTAAAGGTTTGCAAATGTTTTTCCGTCCATTTGCCTTTATATGACATTGCTTGCAAAACTGAAAAGGATCTGCAAGGATTGGATGGTCAAATTGTTTTCTAAAACAATTCACACAGAGTGATTCAATGACTGATTTGTGGAATGAAAACTAAAAACAATAATGATATAGTATTGTTGCATTTTAATGTGAAACCTAAGCATCAATAAAGCTAGTTTTTTTTTTTTTTTTTTTTTTCTCGTGAGGTTATTACAAGAAACATATTTGGGATAGATTTCTTCTGAATTAATTACATTTTCATTTGATTTTCAAATTTTATCTCCTACTTATTTTCTTTTGCATCCAAAGAGATTTGAACAGACTAATTATCATGTACATTTTTTTTTTTTTTTTTTTTTTTTTTTGGTCAGTCTAAACAAATAAGTGAATTTATTAAGTGGACTGGACAGTTAATATGGAAAAAGAGGCTGTGAGTGACTGATGTTGCTGATAAAACCCTTGAATTATAGTTGACATTTTTGACCTTGGGGTAATATTTTTTTTCTGGCTACTGACATTTAAATGATGTTGAACATACAAAGGATTTCCCCCTCTTTTTTCTTTGTTTATAGCTCCCTTTTTAACAAAAACTGAAAGGAATAAAAAATTAACATTTCTAGAACATCCATAATAACCTGTCCTGTTGTTGATTAGACTTATTTGATGAACATTATCAGCTGTTACCTCTTTAAATAATGAACATCAGTAACTGTATAGTGGCATAAAAGGAAATATTCTAAATTTTATAGGTAATACAATAAATTACTGAAATTAATAAAGCATATCATGGCTTCATTCAAGTGTGTGACCTTTAGACAAAAATGAAAGAAAAAAAACAAGGCAGACATTTTATATCTAGCATGCATAGGAGAAAAACACACAAGAAAGTGATTTCTGCGCACAACATTTTCTAATCTGTCCTGATTTAAGGAAATATAAATAAGTAAGCAGAAGGTCAACAATCATGTGCAGTTTAAATCTCATCTTAGAATTAACAAAGCCAACAAAGCTTTTACTGTACCCAGGATTATGGCTATTCATCAACTTTATGTGATTTTGGCACATAACAAAAAGCAAATAAATAAAAGTACTGTTTTCATACAATGCATACTACACTATTTGACTTTGTTTTGCATCTTCTAAAACTGAAATTATTTAACAAGAAACCAATGGAGAGAGTTGTAGAGAGGTGCCATGTTCACATATTCATTGACTGCATGAATTGATCCTCAGAATGGAAGTGTTTTAATAGATCCTCAGGGAAAAATCTTGTTGTTTCCATGGTAATATGTGTGGGGATTGTTCACTTACAAAGAACAAGCTCAAGTAGAAACTTTTTAGAAATACGGTGAGTACAGACAATGGAAAATCTGGTGAAGAAGCCTCAGTCTTTCAAATTAGATATCTCATCATGGTTGCTGGAAAATAAAAATTACCCAAAAAACTAAAAAATAAAATAAAATCATCAAAAGCAATTCATAGTGATTGTTGGAATGAGGTGGCACAAAGGGGCAGAACTCAAAAGGGTCACACACTATCATTACGGAAATGGATTTAGAAAGGCACTTCAGTATGTTTGCTCTTTGTGTGTGGACTTGATGGGCTTGAAGACTAACCCCTTTATCTGGCAGCTCACAATCACAAAGAAGACAGATCAAAGCTTGTGCTTTGTCTCTCACTTTCTTCTGTTAAAATCAGGGAGATTGAAAAAAGGAAGAAAAGATAAAGGATGAGAAAAGAGGGCAGAGTTGGTGGGCGTATTTCTGTGCAATCAGTGTGTATCATTAGGGTGCTTTTCTGGTAAGTGTGTAGGGTTCTAGATCGATCAACCAAGAAGAACCACAGAAGAAAATCCTTTTGTCTCACGTCCCCTCAGTAACACAAGCATCATGGACCCAACAGAAAATCAGTTCAGATTATCAAAAGTAAAAGCATTAAAAGTGTTACAGATTGTGTGATGCTTTGCTTTTAGCCCATATTATTGTGCACCTTTATATATTAAAGTACACCACTTCAATTAAATTCAGCTTAAAGTTGAATGTTTCTGGATATATGATATTAAATATAAAAAATGCAAGCTGCCTTTTCAGGGCTGTATAAACAATACTGGATCAGGAAGAACTTACATTTAATGAAGGATTTAGACCTCTGTAGGTGCTCGGCGTGTTCTGTTAATGATTAAACAGAAATCTGTCCTTTTGGCCTTTATTTGAAACACTTCCTATGAGACAAGGTTCTTAAATTAATTATGTTTGCTTAATGAATAATTAAGCCTGGGGAAAGATAATTTAGTGTTGCTCAGTGAGGCAGACCATTTTGCATGTAAAGGAACCGGTGGTCTGCGTGCCTGGCTGATTTCACATGGGGAGTGTGAAATGAGAATTAGGAAACAATTTGCTGTTCCATCCTTCATCATGACTAAAATATCATTGCTGATTATGTCTTGACAAGTGTCAATACACATGCCTTTTTATTAATCTGTCAGACACAGGGTGCTTATGAGTTTATTATTTGGGTTTTGAATTGGCTCTTAATGACTCAGTTTGAAAGAAAGCTGATAAATGCTATTGTCACAAAGTAACCGCTTAAATGCTTTAATAAATGGAGCGTCTAAATGAATAGACATAAACAGACATGAAACACCAAACATAACTCGAACTCTAACTTTAACCACAATTCTAATGGTAACTTTTAACTCAGTCCTAATCCTAATGTTATCCTAAACTCTTAACCCTAATCCTAATCGTAATCTAATCCTAATCCTAACCCTAACCCTAATCAAAATAAATAAATAAAAAATAAAAAATCAAAGTGCCCCAAAGCTAACCCTAACTCTATTTCAGATGTACCCAGCACATTCACTGTTCAGATTTCCAGCAGAATATAACAAAACTGTAAAGTAATTCATTCTTAAAAACAAGAATAGTGTGTTGCTTTGTATGTTATCTTACAATTGGAAGAGATTTTTTTTTAGGATTCTGTGGCAAATCAAGCACAGACAAATGTGTTGGGATGACAGAACATTTATACCCTTTAGGAACAGGTTATTTTTTGATGGATTTGAATGTGTTCCTGTGTTCTACTATTCACACCCATCTTGAATTCACTGTAACAAGACAAATACTACTGACAGTTTCAATTTTCCTGCCCCCAGTGATTCATTAAGCTCCATGACTCACTCACAGAGAGATGGAGACAGACAAACAGACATGCACTCTCTTGCACTCTCTTCCTCTTCATCTCTTTGTCCCTCCCTGGTTGTAAAGACTTGCCAAGAAATCACTGGCGAAACAGAGAAAGGGCAAATCCTCTTCAGCCAATTTAAATTCTCCTGAGCACATGGTGCTGACTATTCCAAACTAATTAACAGACATGTCATGAATAAAAACACTTTGATTATGAAAAGAGGTTGCCCTCTGCCTCCTTTTAGGCTTGTCATTAGTGTGAGGACACGTGTGGTGAATAGCTGGAGTGTTGGTACCAAGCAGCCTGAGACAGCTGCAGATGCCCTCTCATGATTAAATTTTTCGCTCCATGCTTTATTCAGAACTGACTGCATGGACTCAATGCCTGTTGTTGATTAGCCATAGCTGTACCAACAGGAGAGCCAGGGCCACCAGGACCAGCAGGGCAAGGCCTGCTCAAAGGGCAGGACCAAACACATGTGGCCCTGCACCCTCACTGACACAACTCACTCCATAGCCCACTAACCTCATGATCTGTCAAGTCAGGATTGCACACATCTCTCATAGCTCCAAGAGAACATACATGTGCTTAGGTTTGCTTATGTGGTTGCTCTGAACTGTGACGATGTGGCAAATGCTCACTGCAGTCTTGTGAATTTAGGTCCGTTTCAGTGAATCGATTTGTTTTTAATGGTCTGACATAACAAACTGAATCAATCTTTGAGGACACAAACCATATCCCTTATTTGTTAGGATACCGACTTAGCTAACAAACACTGCTAGTCTATACTTTTTCAATATTAAAAACCAAGCCACAACTTTTAGGAATAAATAAATAGAAAGATTAACATAAATTCTAAAAATTCTTACATTACATTTGCTTTAGTGAAGCTCACTTTTGAATCGTTGCAAATACACAGCAATTGTATGCCATTCACGTGCTGGTATATGTTAGTAACATTTTCCAAACATATCTTGGCAAGTGAATTAAAATGTCTGTTGGTTTTGCCAAGATTCAGACACATTCAAGTAACAGATCAGAGTGCTACAAGCTAGTGATCAACACTTCAGTCTTTCAGTTTTGGCGAGTTCCACTGATTCAAACTCATTCAAGTAACCGACTGCATTAGTTCCTGAGTCTCAGATGAACTGGTTAACAGGTTCAGGTTAACAGATTAACACAATCCAGCCCTATAGAGTCAGCATGGGCATAGGCTAAGAAGATAGCAGTGGAAGTTCACACACTCTATATTAACAAAGGCCTCCTTACACAGATGGTAAAAGCTGCCCAACTGTAGGAAGCCAAATAAAATTATGTAATTTTCATTGTAGATGTTAGATATGCTAATTTGTCTGGGGTGGGGGTGCTGTGAAAGAAAGTAATACCTTCTTATTGCATCTCTTTCATTTCAACATAAAACCCAATGTAACCAAAAGTAAATAATTTCAGTTGCGGTTGGGAGTCATCTCACCTGACACACTGGAAAGAGACGGCTCTAAGAACTGGTTTGCTTGCCAAGTCTGTTTTAGCATTACTCCATAAGTTTCAGTTCCTTGTTTAAATGGCCTGCACACACTATAGCCTACTATGTGCTCTGATATCTCTGTTTCTGTTGGACAATCCTGCAGATGCCAATAGGTGCTTTTCCCACAACACTGTGCTAAGTTCTTAAACTGGTGCATCCAAAAATAATCCTCCAAAAACCTGTTTTTTTCTTTTAAGTTATCTTTTGTTTGTAGCCTCCTACCACACACCAGTCTGTACTTATTTAACTTTCCCTATGCACTTTCCCTTTCCCTAAGGTGTCCAAGAATACTGCCGATTTAAAAATGGCAATGTGACTCACACTGATCTGGCTCTTATATTTATCATACATTTGCAATGTGATGTGCTGTGGCGGTTCTGAGTCCATCTTTTTGCTGCCATCTTAAGTAAATTAATTCAACAAAATGTATAAGCTAAATGAATAAGAAAAATCACTTACAGGTCATTTATAAGCCATTAATAAATTAGAAACTAATAAACTAACAAATCATTTTTTTAAGAATTTGGAAATGATTTAATGATAAGATTATGTGCTGTAAGTCATTGTAAGTCCATTAGAGGTAATATAATGAATATTTTGAAGTAATTGGCTTTTGAATGTATTTTAAGTAATTTATTTAAAAACAATATGACATTAGCCTGTGAATGATTAGTAAAATGTGTAAAAATAGTAAAATAATTTTGTTTATTTTATTTAGTTCCTGTTGCTGAATTGTTGTATTTTTCTCAAAAATGTTAAACTACAAAAACGAAATATAATAACGTTTTTTTTTTTCTGACCACTTTTCTATTTTTATTTATTGATTTTTTTTTCTTTTATGTACTCACCTCACAATCTGAACTTTTTCAAAGACCAGGACACCAATGCAGGACACCAACAGGCCAAATTGTTTGTTGTTGCATTTTGTTTTTCAAATAGTCATGCATGTATGTGACTACATACTAGACGGGGCAGAGCAGAGAGGATTTTCTTGGATACCACAGGTGCTGTGTTTCCAGAGGAGTGGGTCTCACATCACACATGACTATGCACAGTTATGATATCCTAACATGCACGACTGTTATGGCCAGCTGCTTTATTGATCATGTGCAACACCTCAAAGATATGGATGGTCTGAAAACAGTTAGAGATGGCTTTTCAGTTGCCTTATGCTACATTGCAAACAGGTTCTGATTCCATGTGGTCCCCAGCCTGGCTGACTTGTCCCAGTGGGAAGCCAGACCCCCTGCAGGAGCCATCTGTATCCTGGACAAGGCGATCCATCATTCTTACTACAGCGCTCAATTTAGGGTTCTTCTGCAGACAGCTTCAGGCAGCAGTGAGCAGCTTTACATGAACATGTCTGGTAATGAGAGCCACTGAAACCTGCCTACTGGCTCTCAAAGCCAACCTGAAAGGTTGAAGGGAATGAATGAGTGAATCCCAGAGGATGAACCTCTAGTGTTTCAACTTTTTGATATGTAACTGCAGGGAGAACGACACTAAAGTAAAAGAAGAAAACATGATTAGTACAGAAATGTATGTGCAGCTAAGTCTTCTAGGTCAGTGGTTTTCAAACATGAGACACGGGGGCGGGGCGNTTGGGGGTCATTGGGGGTTCCAGGGATCCAGAGGAATATTAATTTTATGCTTCCTTCATTTTCTAGAAGCTAGTACATGATGAATTACAGTTATATGTTTCTATGATCATTAATTTTAATTGCTTTTTTCTGGCACATTTGCTCAAGTACTGTATTTACTATTTCTTACTTCATTCCAAATCTCCAAAATTAGACTTCCAGTGATTTTATTCGGTGATAAACCACATATCTTAAATTTGAATATTCTTCTTTACAATCTGAAACTTTACTTTTGATAGTAGAGTAAGTTTTACTGCTAATGCTTGTTACTTTTCAAGTATTTGTAGTATGGCTATTTTTACTTCAGTAGAGGGATTTGAGTACTGTTTCAAACCAAAGGTATCTGGGACAAAATTTTATTTATTTATCAAATGGACAACTGTCCTCTATGGTATGTGTACAGCATATAAAATTTAAAGTGCCGTTACTGCTGTTGAGTAGTAGTTTTGATCATGCTGCAGCTCTCTTCAGCTAATAGTTGATGTTGCTTTTGTGTATAGATTTCACTGGAAGTTTGCACTTTATTTTACAGAGTGTGTTGATTCAGAACACACATTAATTTACATCCCTGGCTTGGGGAAGTCGTTGCAGGGAAGGAGGATTATATGCAGTCCATAAATTTGCACTCACTCATGCTTGAGGGCTGCCTGCTGCAACCACAGGAAAGTGTTTCTTATTAATTTCCACAACCCCAAGTTTCCAAGCAACCTCCAGTCAAAAGCTTCTGTAACCTTCAGCTACTACTGCCCCACTACTGGGAAACACGTCAAACAGCCAATCCTGGCTTTGATATGAAGCAGAAACAAGAGACATCATAAAGAGCTCTCTTTCTGGGTTGAGCATTATTATCTATGTCATCCTAATTGCATTTGATGTAGCCCTGAGAATGTGTTTAGTTTAAAAGCTGTCAGAGCCACTGCATCCTTCTCTTGGTGAAAGCTTGTATCAGACACACTCTTGCATTTCCAGAGTTCAAAGTCTGTCAGTGATGTATTCATTTGTCCAGCAGGTTGAGCAAAGAGAATCCATTTTGTGTCAATTAATTCAATCAGCTTCAGCTGACTGTTGCATGCTGACCGTGCTCTTGGGGGCCATGGGAGGCTTTAGAAGGAGAAGATAGGAGAAGGAGCCTCTTGGCAGGGGTGGAATNTTGGGGGCCATGGGAGGCTTTAGAAGGAGAAGATAGGAGAAGGAGCCTCTTGGCAGGGGTGGAATGTCATAGCTTTGGCCAGATGAGACTGTTAGACATACAGCTTGGCTGCTCAAAACATATGATGCAGTTTATCACGTTTAAGCTGGAGGAATGATGTCAGTATGTAAAGCCACATCTGAAGTTGTCCAAATCTCTTAACATTGCAAATCTTATACTTCATAGTTGTGTGCTGAGCTTTCATATTGTTTCTAATTAATCATGGTGGTTGGTAACACATCTAAATCCTTCTCCAACAGGCTCCCAATACAACTTGATACTTGTCATGATGTCTTTTTAACCACACACAAGTAGTAAGCAGTAAACAATCTTTGAAGAAGGAGTTTATATAGAGGCTTAAGATATTACATAGCCTTAAATCCCAATGTGCAGTGTCAGCATCTTAAAATAGCCAGAATAGGATGGATCACTGCACAAGAATGAAGAAAAAAAAACCAAACATATGTGTTTGGAAAAAAGGTTGAAATTACAGTATTTAGCCTAGCACACCTCTTTTAAGGAAATAAGGCGAAATAAAATGAGAATGATTTGTTAAGACAGAACAAAGCTTCATTCAAACACTGCAGCCACCAATTTCTACCTATAAAACAGTTTACAATATAATATTGTGAGAATCAGACAAACCTGGTCTTCTGAAATAATCTTAAAACATGCAGGTGTATTGTATCTGCTGACTTTGCTCAAAACCTTCAATTAATTTTGCTTGATCACTTTGGGATTGAGAGGAATGTGAGGCAAAGCTAAAAGAAAGTCTCTTGCCAAAATTCCCTGCATAATCATGAACATATCGGTAATAACATAACAGCAATCATCATCATAATAACAGCAATCTGAACTATAGGCTGATAGAAAAAGGTCAGGATTCCTTCCAGACTCAATCACTATGAAAAAGTATCTCCCAGTGTATGAGTGTGTTTGGCTATATTTCAGTTCATTTATGAGAAAGGAATTGAGACGTATGCAAATGAAACAATGTGGCGTTTATTATTTCCATTGTAAAGCTGCAATTCACTGCTTTGTTTTTATTTGCATTATTGGCAGCAAGAGGTGTGATGTAGGCACTGCAGTATCTGGTGAATTTGTAGGGTAGAATGATCGACTGAAGAATGCTTTGAAAGCAGCTCTATTGAATTTCCATCACTGTTTCGTTCACAAGGTTTCTGAGTTGGTGTGTTTGATTCTATTCTTAGGCAGACAAGCCTCCTGAGGGGTGCTTGCTTTTATTTTGAGCACAAAAGGAATATATCTTGATTTGCCAGTAATGATCAACTCTCTTTCCATCTGTCAGAGCAGCAAGAAAAAGACTCCTTGTAGACAAACATTGTTTAGGAGATTAAAAGAAACATTCCAAGACCGTAGATATTTGTAAAGCTTTATTTAAAGCATTAATCGCTTTGAAAGTTTGACTTTACCCCATATGCTGTCCTTTAAATGAAAATATCAAAAGTTGTGTCCTCAGTTCTATCAATTTTGCATAATTTTATGCCATCCTAGGAACGAGCTCAATGTATAACAGCTGGTTGGGAATAATCTATTTAATTCAAGGCATTCTCTTGGTAGTCATTGGACTTTTGAGATAAAAATCTAAGGCCAAAGTCATCACATGTTCTCTTGTTAATTAACATTTTCTTTTCAAGATATTCCTTACCTGTTTTTCAGGATATTCCTTACCTGCTTGCACATTTTATATATACATATACATATATATATATATATATATAGAGAGAGAGAGAGAGAGAGAGAGAGAGAGAGAGAGAGAGAAATATCGTATATATATATATATATATCAGTGCATCTTAAATAGATGTGTATGTGTCTATTCAGGGCAGATGTTTGCAGACACAAGACAGTGTCTTTTGTATACATGCTTAAGGTTAGGGTTCAGGGTTCATTTTTGCCCTAAACTTACACTAGCAGCAGCTGACCAAACCAAAAGTGGTCATATTCAAATATACTGTAACATAGTAAACATGCTACTTAGAGTAAAATAATTTTTCAAAATAGAGCACTTATTCAGCACTCAAGGTGCAAAAAGGCCCCACCCCTGTACTCCCCAGATTCTACACCCCAGGTTGTTTTTGGTTTGTATGTGTGTGTGTGTNTGTGTGTGTGTGTGTGTGTGTGTGTGTGTGTGTGTGTGTGTGTGTGTGAGTGTGAGCACTTGAGCATGTGGCCAAAGGACTGCCACTAATAAGGGAAATTAAATTTCTGTAAATAAACATGTGGAGATTTCAGGCTGTGAAATTGACTTCAGACTATGAAATTAAAGGCAATACCCAGTGAGGTGATTGCTGTGGCTGTTCAAGGGTGTGACATACATACGTGTGTATACTGCAATTCAATTAGTAGCCTTGATCATCTTCTTTAGAAAATCTGATATGGTGTGACTTGGTCATACAAGCTGCTCAATCACAGTGAGATGTTTGATTTATTTGTTCATTAGTAAATCTCTATCTGCAGACCCAAGACCCCTCATCAATCTGTGTTCACACCCTACAAGCACAATCAACTGACTTTCCATTTCATAGCCAAATGGAAATCAGGGAAGAAAAATGACCATGTATCATAACCAATAATAAGACTGTTCCCTGCCAAAATTTTCAACTAACCCCTACCCTAGTGTGGTAATCCCATCCAAAGTGGATTAAATATTAAACAGTTTGGTGTGTGTGAGGAAGGAGAGGAGGCTAGTGAAATGCCAGAAGGATTAAGTTGGAGCGGATATAGCGCGGCAGCAGTAGCGTGTCGTCCTGGAGATGCTGTTTCTCAATAATAGAAATGTCAGGAAGGGGTAAGAGGAGAGAGAGAGAGAGAGAGAGAGAGAGAGAGAGAGAGAGGATGAGGAGCAGAGATCTTTTCACTGCAAGCCTTACAAATCACAGAATTCATCACTGAAAATTCATTTTTGTGACACTAAAAGATTTATTTAGATTTTTATTAAACCTAGTTGACATTGTATTTATTGTCATTATAATATCCACACACACAAACTCACATTGATTCCTTACAAAATTTAATAATCCATGGCAATCTGGATTATGAGCAGTTCAATTTAATGAAAAAAAAAAGTTAAAACAACCTTGCCTTAAGGAGAGAGTGTTATTTATTTCATGCTTTATTTTATAATGTCTTATCTCTCCCAGAGCGATCACTTTGTCAGCATCAGTAATGCCTATAAATCCTACAGTGGGGGAGATTAGTCTGTGAGAAGTACTGCTGCCTGCAGTAATTAAGATTCTGCAGGATGTCCATGTTTCTCCTGAACATCGTTCGCTGTCTGTCTTATACTTTGTCCTTTTGTCCCTCTTGATAATTTTAATCAATTAGAATAGCAGAACTGATAACGTTGATAATATTCTTTTATCCTCAAGAGGGGATAAGCAGAAGGAACAAAGGGTCTTTTCATGATGAAGACAGCCATTTACTTTTCTGGTTTTAAGTCTTATCTCTGGGATCACAACTACACCAGTATACAGTAGTTTCTGAAAATGACTAATGTTTTTTTTTTTTTTTTTTTTTTTAACCACTATTCAAAACAGGAGAGGTGATAAAGAATGATTAGAGTGGCTGATGAAAGCGTGATGAAAGCTTAAGTCATATTTAAATTTCCAACATGACAAGTTTGGACAGATAAAGTCCACTCACTCACTCATTTTGATTTGCTATTAAAATTCTCCATCCAGTCTCCATAACAACAGCAACAAATTTACTGCTGCAACGCTTATGAATTCAAGATGTTGATAAGTGTTTTGAATAAGATGTCAAATAATCTTGACAAGCTTATAAAAAGTCCTCGTGTTTATTTATTCACTGATTTATTGATCAAATCCAATTGTGTTGAAGTTAAGGTTCTCTTTGATTGAGTGGTTGATGTGGCTTTTTGCTGATGCTGTTTTTAAACTGAATTGTTTAATAGGAATTTAAGACAAACTATGCCTGTCTGCGACTGGTTGTTTTGCTCACTAAACATGTATTTTATGCCACAACAATTGATAGTGTAAAAACTGCACTTCATCATTTAGAAAATGCTTTGAGTGCCGTTAACACTTTGTTGCAGCATCAGCAGGAGGAAAATGCAATGCAAATTCTTTAGTCAAGATCTGACAAACAGCTTCACTATCAAACTTTTGTGTTTTGTGAGAGTCCCTGATGTTTGTCCTTCTCCTTGGACATCACATACTGGAATAATAGACTCCTGTGCTACTCCAATCTTTTGGAAATAGTATTTAATTCAGAAGTCTACAAAGTCTTTATTTGCTAATATAATTTCTATCTGTAAACTAATGTGCAGACCAACGAACAGAATTGTAATATGAACTGTATAATGTTTCTAAACACTTAAATTCTAGCACGCAAGCAAACACATATGCAAAGCTACTGTGGATCAGAGGTAAGCCATGTTTATCTGTGTATGTCACGTCTTTGACTAAATAAAAATTAATTTGTAGCTTTACATCTCCAAAAAGGGAAGACATGTTTTATTTTCCATTCCATTTGTATCAAAAGCGAAGTTTCTACAAATGTGATCCAGGTTGCTTGTATTCATGTTTTAACAATGATAACAGTCAAAGAAATAACTGACAGTCATTTTCTAATCTAACTCTGTCAGAAGGCAATGCTGCAAACTCTGTGTATTTCAGTAATTTTCACTTTGAAATATCTGTGTTGCTAATATACTGCCTTGTTTTGCATGGATACTTGAAATAGCTCCATTGTTCCTGTGTTCTTTGCTCTATTTTTCCCACTAGTTGGCTCAAATGTCAGCTGTTTATCAGCTTTCTAACTTTATTGAAGACCCTTTGTCTCTGAGTTATGCTGACTTTGGAAGTGGTCGATGAGAGTGTGTCTCATTTATAACTTCTGTAAAACAGTTATGAGAAAAAGCAGGAGTTTTAATCAACATCCTCTCCCGCTCACTCAACACCTGGTTTTGTTTATGGCATCAGTGACCTTTTCTGAGCCATAAAACTCTGTCTGTGCCAATCTCACTTACGTCTGAGGGTCATCGCTTCATCAGTTATCTCTCCACTATAACAGCAACATGACCTAAACTCTCTGTCCTCAGCCATCAGACAAAGAGATAGATGGTTTTATCTGTAAATGTAGCTATTGCACTACACAAGCTGACATAAATTCCCAGCTGATAAGACAACTACTTTGCAGGCCAGCCAATAGGTCATGGCTGCTTCTGTATCCTCATGTGCTGCATGTAAAAGAGCAGAAATGAGATTACACAACAAAATCACAAATTGTGATAGCGGGTAGCACTATTCAGCATGTGGAAGTAGCTGTATAAAGGCTTTTGTGGCTGTAGCTGGTGCTATGCAAAGTCAGGGAAACTGACACTTATGACATCAGAAGTGTTACTGTGTTACTTATGACATCAGAAGGGTTACTTCTTGTTGTTGCTAAATGTAGAAAATTACAAACTAAAGCCAATTCGCAGGGGTTGAAGTAACCAAAAAAAACAAACACTAGGAGTGGCTTTAGGTGTAGTTTTCAGTACCAACAGGAAGTACGACTTGTGATGTCATAAGGGTCAACTCCCCTAATGTTTCACAGCATCCTCTATAGCCAAAAGCCAATGTCCAGTTGTTTTCACAAGCTGAATAGTGCTCTCCATCACCAATAAACTGAACTGATGTGGGAAATGAGTGTGAGTCCCCTTATATTGCACACAGAAGGAAGCAGGACAGGAAAGCAACAATAATGTATGTTGACAAGTTAAACACCATACACTAGTATATAAGTTATGGCGCTGTCCTCCTCTGACACCCCACTCATAGCTTCTGCTCCTTAGATCAAAACTCTCCCAACTACTTGATTCTCTGTCTGGCACTGTACAAAATGTCTCTGATCAGCAGAGCTCTATCCAGGGAGTCAGCCATCAGGACTATTGATGTTAAGCTTGATGGATATAGGAAGGCAGTGAGTATTGATTGGGGGAACTACAGTATACTGGAGTGGTTGGCTTGGACAAGTGGCATAGAAAATCCAAAGACCCTAAAGCAAATACTGGAAGAGTAGCTTTATGGGAGGCAAAGTCATTCAAATAGAAATTAAGGTTCACTGTTAGCAAGTCAGATTTTTATAAGGGGTAAAGTTTCCAGATGTGCATGTGTATTTATGACACCTTCCTTTTGTTCTTTGTTTAAAGACATGGAGAATGCAGGACAATTGATCACTAAACTGGGTAATATAGTATACCTTAACATCAAGAAAAACTCATAAAAAGTCATATCAAATGGATGACCAAAATATTTTGTGTGCGTATGTGTGAAATTGTGAATGCAGCTGTTTCATGAATAACTAGTCTTGCAATTCCACCTAATCCTTGTCATTGTCATGTGTAATGAAATAATTCTGCAAAAACCTGCTAAAGTATTATTATAACTTTGCTAATTCTATCTTATAGCTATTATCAAATTATTAACATAATTTCCCCCTTTCAGTTTGTAATGTATTCCTGACAAAAACCTTTTTGTCTGCAGTGCATTCCATTTGCAGACATCCCCTTATTAAAATCTCATTCAAATGCAATATTTTTGTAGTGGCTGTGGTACATTTACTGTGCTCCTGATTAATGCTTTTTTTTATGTGTACTTCAAATCAGTGTCTCAGGGCAAATAAGTGTGTGTCTCTGTGTGTGTTTTAGGTCCAGAATATTACAATTAGGGTACTTAAGTTTCTCTGTAATTGCTTTCCTGGAGAAGTCACTGCATAATGAAAAACAATAAATCTCATATTCAGTTAAGATCAATATTAGCATAACCTTTCTGTTGACACCCGTAGATAACGGTTGCTGCCCTTTTAACCTTGCAGTGGGCATCGCTCACAGCGCTGACAGTCTGATGTGTCGGGATGCTTGCTTACTCCCCTCCCCACAGGATGCAGCAGACAGGTAGCTGCAAAATGGTGTCGGCTCACTTTGTTATTATGAAAACTGATGTTGTCTGTGCCCCTAAATATTGCCTCTCCCTTATTTACATCATTTAAGGTACCACTTATATGATTTTACCACCAAGATCTAAGACCTGTTCACTGTGTGTACCAACTTCCACAATCACACATTCTGCAATAAGTGGAACATTTAAATATGCTCAAATTGAAATGTTTCTTTATATCCAGGACAGCTCAATGACTAAGCAAAAGGTAATATGTCCATTAAATATTCCAGATTCAAAAACTTTATAACAAGCATTTGGTCTTGTTCAATAAAATTCTTAGTATGCATGCTCTTACAAATTGAGCAGTATTAAGAGAGTAAAGACAAACAGAAAGAAAGAAAAAAAATATATATACTGTATATATATATATGAAAAAAGAAAGCAGAAGAAAAGAATGAAACACGAACCCTCATGAATTCTCATTTTATAAGAATTGAAGACATGTAAGACTCATAAATAATAGTAAATAACATAGATTGTTTGGTGCTGTGCAAGATGCTCAGCACCAAATGACATAATATCTCCTGTCTGACATGGGGCAAATGGCAGGTGACCAAATGGCAAAGCTCACAGGAGAGCTAATCAAACATTTAACGGTAAAAGTGAAACAATGCATATCAAATAATATATGTTTCCAGCAATGATATCTGGAATGTTTTTCCCTTTGCCAAGAGTTAAAGGATTATACTGTGGTTGTATTTTCCACAGAGCTAGAGACTACTGCTTAACCTTGCACTACTGTGATGACCATTTTCCACTCAGGTTAACTGGTAAATATACATATCCAGATTTACTTTGTACAGGGGGACAGTAAAGGTAGAGTGTCTCACTGTACAAGTTCTCACTAAAAATGTTGTCTTACTTCTGTGTGCATTTTAATTTTGTTTTCTCATATCAGCAGGGATTATATAACATGTTTGATAAGCAAATCTAGAATGAAATTTTGATATGCAGGTTTTCAGCACCAATAAATTACCACAAAGCATAGTAGGCATTCAGAAATTCACCCTGTTTCTCTCACTGTTTGCATGCTTTACATTCCACATTCATCATAAGTGGTAGAAAAATCCTCAGATCTGTATGAGGTCAAATGAAAATCAGCATTTAAAGTAATGCATCAGAACCAACTTCAATAAAATAGTGGGGATTCATTGGTAATTAGTAACTCTCTCTCTCTCTCTCTCTCTCTCTCTCTCTCTCTCTCTCTCTCTCTCTCTCTCCATGCCGTCCTTAAACGAATCACCATTGGACAACTCTTGGACAACAAAGGTGAAGATATATTTTAGGATTTTTAGATGACTGGTATTGGAATATGTTTTTTCTTATTTGAGATGTTGTATTCATGCGAAAGCAACACAGACAACCTGAATCTAAATTGAGTGTATAAATCCTATTGTGTCTACACCAAAAGGTGACCTAATACATTACTCACCAATCTCTCTGCTCCCCTCATGCTTTTATCCAGACCTTTACAGTTCATATATGCAGGTTGTGTGTAGCAGCTCAGCAGTGATGAAGGCTGACATTTGTGATAAATGCACTGACCATAAACTGTCAAATCAGAGCAGAACCTGCCTTCTGGTTGCTCCGTTAGTTAAGCTCTGCACCCTTTCACTCTTGTCTTGTCCATCCAACAACCTCCCACCCCATCCCACACACCCCCCAGCCTTGTGCATGGTTGCAGTGTTGACTTTGTGACAGTTAGCTTTGATGGAAGCTTCAGTGAGACATATAGCAGCCAAAGGCATTAGCAGCTAATGTTAGTCACCATTAAACATCTCTTCACCTCTCTCCACATGACCCACCTTGAATTGGAAATTCCTGTCTCAGCTTTTTTCCATATGCTCTGATAGACAGGTTCTAAAAAATTTACAGCTCGAGATTTGTGTTTCTTTTTAAGACACACCACAACACAAAAAGCCAAAAAAAAAAAAAAAAAAAAAAAAAAAAAAAAAAAAAAAAAAAAAAAAAAAAGGAAAGGTGAAATGATAAACAAACATAAGAGAATCCTGCAGAAACATGAATGACACATGGTTAGCTACAGTACATCTGTTGGCAGGGTGTCTTTCATTTTTTGTTTCTTTGCTCTTATTCATTCACCCTGTTTATCTCTCTTTGACAAGTTGTCACTCCCTCCCAGCCTTTTGTCCTTTTAAAAATACATTGAATTATTCACCCTGCTTCATGCATGATAGTGCTACTGTCAGTCCACATCACTTTGAAAACAGATAAAAGGGAAGTTTTTGGCTCTTTGTGAAACCTGCCAGAGGAAACTGCTTAGTGCTGATAAGGTTTCTCATCATTGCATGGAGTCATATCAAGCGTCATCAGATTTTTGGCACATACGATTGTCTGAAGTTTGTTTTCTGTGAAATGTCAAATCTTTGTGTATTGGTGAAAAGTAAAA
Source organism: Lucifuga dentata (assembly GCA_014773175.1). Classification (NCBI taxonomy): domain Eukaryota; kingdom Metazoa; phylum Chordata; class Actinopteri; order Ophidiiformes; family Bythitidae; genus Lucifuga; species Lucifuga dentata. The sequence continues at coordinate 46,440 of VXCM01000145.1, forward strand.
GTTTATAGTGCATGCCATATTATTGTCATATGGGATGCATGACATGTTGACAAGAGTTTTTTTTTTTTTTTTTTTTNTTTTTCTGGTATGCAAAATTAATAGGAGAAATTTAAAAAAAAAACAAACATCAGATCAAGCCCCTATGACTAAAAATCAGTTTAAACGTACGTTAAAACTTCAATTGTACTCCAATAAAGGCAATAAGTCATTTTTTTCAAATGTCATGCAAACATCATAATTAGATTGAAATTGGCATAAATCAGCATATGTTCAATCCTTGTACCAGACCTAGATTATATGATTGTAAATTGATTTATTCAAGCATGTGAAGGTTATAATTGTAAAGCCACCCCTACATGTATTTCCTCACCTGGCAGACTCAACTCATACTCCAATTAAGCAGTGCATCATGTATATTCAGAGAACAGCAAAATCCTACTGTCATCCATGCATATGTCTTATTTGCATTTTTGCCTTATCACAGTACAAACAAAAATCGGAGCCAGAGTGTACCACTAAATAACACAAAAGTGAGTAATTAGTAAATGATAGGATCATCTTGATCAACTAACATGAACAAACCCTGAGGTTGTTATAGAAACACATTCTTCATCTGACTTTCGGCTCCTAGGGGAAAATTATGAGATTATATGGCAGTGTATGTTTTATAGCAGTGGCACAACATGTGATGATCAATGTGGAACAGCTGAGAGTAGTATTTATGGGTGTTTATACTGGAAAGAACTAAAGTTTCCAGCATGGTAACACAAAGAGCTGTTCCTGTCTTATAACGCTATGGGAAAAAGAAACAGCTGCAGATGTGAATACCAGCTTTGATGTACATCTCTAGCATGTGCATGTCACAAGGGTTAGTGCAGGCGTGGGTGTTGTAACCACCTGCTGTCTTTAAAGTCCTTGAAGAGCTACACTAGATTCTCAGCAGGGTTTAAAGAGGAGACATGAAAGAGACATGAAAGAGACAAATGAGAGATGAAGATTTCTCTTCTTGCTAGAGCATTGTCTGTTAAGTATGTGCTGTTACTCATCTGCTAATTAATGCTCCTCCACACCTCTCATTATCTCCATCATAGCTGCTGACCATTGATTATGCCAGTGTGGGTCTAAATTCTGTCCTCTGTTTCTAAGGTTTTTATGAGATTTATTTTTATAAAATGTACTGCAAATTCACTATTTACACCAGCAATTTGGTTTCCACTGAGTTCATTTTCATTCAAGTGACATTTAATCATAGTACTTCTCCATCCAACTTACATATGGCAGATTTATTTCAAAAGACGTGTGCAACATATGAACATGGTAATGCCTGGTTTGTACCAAGGATGAAGCAGCACATAGGTTGTAATTTGCAAATTTGCAGGATCTTTCAGGATTATCAATATGACTACTTGAAACTCCACAGGCAATCATGTTAGCAATTTATAGAAAATATAGCATCAAAACCACCATGTGACACACCGCTTACCTGTTCAGGGTTTACCCTGCCCTCCTGCCTTTCCCCTGCCTCATACCCAATGTATGACTATGAAGGTCCTCAATCATCTAGATCAATGCATGTCTAGCAGTAATAGTTCTTGCCATTTAGCTCTAAATCAGTGGTGGGCAATTCACACGTTGGGTCAGGTGACATGTGGCCCGAAGTGTGAATGAGTCTTCTTTCAGTTCATTTCCCACCATTGACTTACAAGTGAAGAAGCTACTTGGATAAGTGGTAAAATGTCTTCAAGACTTAAAGGTAGTCCAGTTGAATTGACTCCACTGTAATATATACTGTGAAAGGCCTCCATCAACCTGCAACCATAAACAGGACAATCAGGTATAGTGATTAAGTGATTTGATGGGGGTATGCTCTATTATTTGAATCTTCCTTCTTCAGTTATTGTTTAATCTCCAGCTTGAAATACATAGGTAACACTTAAGGGACAATTTGATGTAGTCACATGACTCATTTGCTCATGGGACAGCTGTGGCAAAAGGCTATATTTGGGTTAGATTGCATATTTTCTGTGGGGCCCTCTGTTCATTAATCAATGGTTATGACTCTTGTTTTGACTCCAGTCTATTGATACACTCTTTTTAAATTTAGAATACAAATTTAATTGATTAGTTGTAGGTCATATTTAATATGAGAAGGATCTTGGAGGATGGTCAAGTCACTGAGATTTTCCTTCATTAGTCATGTGGCATTCAGTCACTCCCTGGAATACATGGGGTCTGATGACATTATCTGGCACTGCAAACTGAAATTTGTATCCTGTTTTACACAAGAGTACACTCTGATAAAACTAAATTATTACTCCAATATTTGTCTCTTAGTACATAATTGTTTTTGATTAGTAAGTTATCGATTAGCTATACGGCTTCCAGAGAGCTATATTTAAAATGATTTATGATGCAAGACTTTTATACTACCCACAAAACTCTATCTGTATAAAACAGGGAGAATGAAACACAATGAAGGCAGTATTTCTGCTGAACTGAAACAGTCAAACCATAAAAAAAAAGTGTGTTACACTAATATGAGACAGATGAATGTCTGAGCACTAAAATTTCTATTCCAACACTCTACATTAATTCAGACTAAACCACTTTAATTTTCACAATTTATTTTTTAACTCAGTGATTTTCCACACAGATTTGCTCTTGCACCACATGTGTTTGTAGATCCTCTTAGGGTAGCCAGGCTTGAAATCCAATTTCGGGTAAGCTATAAAGCACAGAAAAATAAATAAAATAAAAATTTTGTAAACTATGATGATTATTTTCAATATAAAAAAGACCTCAGAAAACAACTTTGCAACTTCAGTGCAATGATAGGTGTTTATTTGATTGTCCACACAGATTCAGCAGTGTTTATCTAAAGGGTGTTTCCAAAGAATAACAGCTGCTTACTGAAAGATTTTTTTTTATCATCTGGGTTTTGGTTTTACCATCTGCTGGTGCTTCAGTTTTATTGGTACTACTGAAATTCTGCAATTACCTGGCATGGTAATTTTTAGCACTTCATATGATACCATCAATAGCTGTTTATTATTGTAAAGCAATAAGCCACAACAGGCTGTGCAGTGATTTAAGCAGCTTCTGAGCCTTTTTTTTTTTTTTTTTTTTTTAAGATAAACTTAACTGGGTTGCTGCTTTAATAAATCAGGAATAAATAACCAGAGAATTACAAATGCATACAAATAATAAACCTTTTATTTTTAAGTTTTCATTAATTGTGTTAAATCTCTGGCTAAACGAAGTGATGTGATAATGATGTGAAAAGTTATGCTTACCTCTTTCATCCTCACAGGTGTGTCTTTACCAATAAGACACCTGTAAAAACTGGGGACTAGTGGTGGATAAAGTACCTGAAAGCCATACTTGAGTAAAAGTAGAAATAATTCATTAAACATTATTTGTGCAAGTAAAATTCACCCATTAGAAGAAAAAAATACTTAAGTAAAAGCAATTATGTTGTTAATTTTACCTAAATACCAAAATTATTATGATAATAAATGCACTGAAGAATTGAAAGTTAAAGCAAATTTGTTTTTGCACAGATTGCAAAATTAAACTCAACCATAGTTTTGAGAGCTAAGCTTTATCACTAACTAAAATCAATTAATAAGTAAAAATCAAGTAAACAGAAATGAAAAGAGCACAATTATGAATGCAGATCTTATCGTACCATGAAATTAACATAGAGCAGAATAAACCTTTTTGTTTGGAACACAGTGCTCCTCTTCTAACCCTGTATAAAACCTGTACATGAATGAACCTGTACATCATCCATCACTGTCAGTGTTAATATTGTTTCCTCTCACCTCCCAACAGGCAGCTTGTGTCTCTTGGTTTACAGCATTTATGTTTTCAAATGTGTGTACTCACAAGCACTCACAGAGCTTTGCTCTCTGGCATCCCCTTCCAAAATAAAACTAATCTCTCTCTCTCTCTCTCTCTCTCTCTCTCTCTCTCCCATCTATCTATCTATCTATCTATCTATCTATCTATCTATCTATCTATCTATCTATCTATCTGTGATAACTTACTGTCTTCTAAATGTCTGAGTCCCACCATATTGCTTTCATTGGTCACCCTACAGTTTCAACTGCTGTGTTAATTCCTTTTCATTCGATGTCACTGCTATCTGCTCTACTCTTAACATTGCTAGATTTGCTGTAGATTAGATTCTAGACACAGACCAATGTGTTCAGCAGATATCCAACAAGCTCAGGCTAAGAAAGGTTTAAGACTGTCAACATGGGGGTTGAACACAAAACTGAAAGATCTATGAGCCTGTAGTACTGATCAAAGTGCAATGTAGTTCTTTAGTGTGTTTAGGTGAGTGTTTCAAGTCCACATATGTGCACTTTTTCAGTTTGTGTAAAAATAAAATGCAAAATAATGAAATATCCCTGAAGGTAATAGTGGATCCACCTGTCTGGCAACATCGCTCCTTTGCGTTGAAAAGAGCCAGTTGAGGTGGTTTGAGCATCTGATTAGGATGCCTCCTGGACTCCTCCCTTTGGAGGTTGTTTCCAGGCATGTCCAACTGGGAGGAGACCCCAGGGCAGACCTAGAACAGGCTGGGGAGATTGCATTTCCCATCTGGCCTGGGAACACCTAGAAATCCCCCAAGAGGAGCTGGAGAATATGGCTGGGGAGAGGGACATCTGGCCTATCTTGCTTGGCCTGCTACCACCACTACCCAGTGCCAGATAAGCAGAAGAAAATGGATGGATGGATGGATGGATGGAACATCACTGTCTTTACTTATGAGATTCAACAATCAATTTTCAACAACTTCCAACAGTTTCAAACCAATTAGCCTCTCTGCCCTCGGTGACGTTTCTCTTCTTTTGTAGACCACTGGTCACATTTTGTCAGAGTGCACAGAAAATGCCTGTGCTGTTTGTAATTACTGTAATTTTGGCAGATTTTATTGCCAGTCTGATGTGTGTCTGACAGCCTGCTTCTCCACCTCTGTGCCCTTCCTATTTCAGCCAGTCTTGTAAATATATTAAGGTCAGGGTTCAGACTCTGCAACAATCACTTCTTCGCTCCTGTTTCAGACTGAGTTGAGTCATCATTCACTCACCTCTTCCCTGTAATGGCCAAGGACGTCAAAGTACCTGAAAGAAAAGATTACTTTATTATTTCATTGATGGAATCCAGTGGCAATTCTCTGCCAAATATATGGTAAATTTAGTTAGGCTCAGATAATAATAATTTTACGTTAATTTATCAAGCTGCTCATGAGAGCATTTGAAAATAAAAAACAGCCTGAAGTAATATAATATGTATGTACATATATATATATATATATGCATGTATAGACTCAAAACCACAATTTGGGATATCCCACCAAATGTTCTTTTCACAGAAAAGCAGCATAAAAAGTTATGAAGCATGGTGACTTCTACTATAATGATTTACTATGTTTCCTGAAAAAAACAACAATGTAGTAAATGATATGCTATAACATCATAATTTGAAACAATCTAATATCAAATGCAAGAGTGACTGCAGAAGTAGGATTTAATGAATTGCAGTAAGAAGATTCACTGAAGTCACAGATTTCTTTAGTTTTTTCCTTTCAAATTATATTAGTCTCAGATAATGATTAACAGAATATGGTCTTGGGGCTGAAATGAGTTTTTCTTGCTATTGCTTAGAGTGTGCCTATAGCATCAGATTTGGATTTGTGAACTGAGCCTTCCTAAAAAAATACAGTATGGACAAGTGGAGTGGCATACATGCATGTCAATCTATGACACATACAGATAAGGTTGAAAATCACCAGCGCGGCTCATTAGTGGTGCTTTCCTCATGATGATGGAATTGTTATGTGGCTTTCAGATCACTGGAAAACATGGCATCAATCATGCAGCTTTTAGATTCATTACTAATGTCTTTGCTGTCAAGAAAAGAGTCAGATCTACAGCCTGCAGTTCAAGTGTTCAGGCTTAAATAGGTGCACATGGAATATGTTATATTGTTCTCCATATATTGATACATTATATCCATCAATCCTAAACCAGGTCTGGGTCACAGAGGCAAAATACTGTGTAGCCCAAACTTTAGTGTCAAAGAGGTATCCTGATCAAATACTTGAAACCAATCCAAACTGAGGTGTAAATGCAACATTGCAACAACTTAGTCCCTGAGTTGGATCAAAAGAACTACAAGCCTGAAAAAGCCTTTAGTCTGGCCCCTCACGTGGGACCAGTAACTCACCCTGATACCCTGACAATGATGGCAGTAATTATTTTAAAACAGTCCTAAAGAATTTTTTTGGCCATAGTGAGAACTCAAGACATAGTTACAAATTCAAAAAAGTTTTCGACAATCCAGCACATTTTATAAAGCGTCTAGGTCTTGTTTCACTCAGAGCTCTGTTCCTAATTGATTCCATCATGGAGCAAACCAGAAGAAAATGAAAAGATAAATTACTCTAATGGAGGGAAATGAAGTGTGAAAAGAGACATTCATCCTGGTATTTTCTGGGATGCAGCACTTTGGTAAATTGAAATACAACAAGAGTTGGCTTCTGTGTAAAACAAATTCTGCTATGATTACAGAAAATGATCAGTATTAATTTAATATATTAGGCATTCATACAATAAGACATGCACTGATACATTCTTTAGTTCTCTGATTAAAAAAAGAAAGAAATCCGAACATCAATGAATGCATAGATGAAGAGAAGGTATACGTAGTGTAGGATGGTACAACCACTTAATGCCAATTAAATTACTTTGATCACCTCACCATTAAGTTCAAATTTTCTTCATTTACCCCTTGCAGCTATAAAGCTATTCAGTGGCTCTCATGCAAATCGTGTTGCTGGGTAGCTCTGTTTGTGTTCTGCTCCAGCTAAAGGTCAGATCTTATGAGTTTCCCAGCACCATTAAGACACAGTTTGTTTAGTGTCTGTCTGAAGGACAATGCTCAGTGAACTGGAACTCAGACAGGCAGTAATAAATGAAAAGAAAAAAATTATGGTTCTGCTCAATGAAGTCAAAGGGCAGATGGAAGATAAAAGTGTCTCATTTCAATATGCTATTATCACCTTGACTCAAAACCCAGGAAGACAGTAAAAGGAATATGTGATACTTTGAAATTTGAATCTCTGCATGGTCATGGATGTATTGTCCCATGTGTTCTGGCTTTAGAGGGGTAATTACTAACTGAGGGCTGAAATTGTGACCTTTTCTTTTTTTAAATTTAATTTTCTATGTTTTCTTCCCATTACCTTTTTATTTATTTCCACTTTCATGAACCTGCCGCACCCAGAAAACAAATTAAATTATCAACTCATTTAGCTGACTAATGGAATCATTTATCAGTTTCACTCCATTATTTTGCTGTGGTGTTTTCTCATCGCTTTATGCAAACAAGTTTAGATTCTGAATATACTGCAGGAAATACAGCAAATGTTGCTACAAGGACATTTCCGCCTTCATTGTTAGAATGAATTCATGCATGAAGACTTCCTCTGAGGACACGAGAAGGAGTCAAGTAAAGTGATTTGAAGGCCCAGAGGAAGCTGACTATTGATTTCTTGTCTAGTGGCTCTCTGTAATAATAAGGAAATAAAGCCCCTGGATATTAGGAGATTGATGTCAATCAGTGGTCTGCCTCAAGTGTGGCTCATCCCATCTTATTAACGCTCTCTACATGCACTGAGTGTTCACTGATGACTCCATTGATATGCAGCTGGAAGAGGAGGCTGTCTGTTGCCATCTTGAGGAGGATTCCCCTATGATTGCTCACTTTGTCATCTAAGTTGGTGTAGAGATTGTCATGGATCCATGGAACATCAGGCAAAGTGAGCTTCTACTTCCAGACTAAATGTCACATGAGGGAAGAGTCAGAGTAGGTCAGTAGAGCAGAGCTATTGCAAACCCTTTTTTCCATTCCTTAATGTTTTAAAAGTGATAAAAACAAATAATGATGGCATAGCATCCTAATCGTTCTCACACATTATTCAACCTGGTCTTTATTTAATGAGTAACTTAACACCAATATCCACTTTTTTTGAGTTACGAAGTCATATGTGAATCCACGTAGTAATGGTATCAATTCCTTCTGGTGCCAGTATGAAGTGTTCATTGTAAAGTGTTCATTGTGTCCATTTTTCCACCAAAAATCACAATGTAGTTGCCCTCCAGATCCAAAAACGAGGTAAGACAATCTGTGACATTGCCATCCCCTAGGGTACACATCTGCATCACTGTCACTATGATTTGGGCCCATGCCTCTCTATCAAGGCATATAAAACAGATACATTCTCACAGGGGTAGTGGGGTGTAGTGACCCAGTCCTCCTTTTTTTTTCAGGGTTTTTAATTTATTTGAAGATGTGAAGGAGACATGGTCAAGCTAAAACAGTGATGTTAAGTTGCTCTTTAAATGTTCATGTGACAGCTCCTCTGTATATTTTTATGAGATAACAAAACTGTTGCCAGAAGAGAATTGTGAGATTTTTTATTTATTTATTTTTCCCATTAGGGACTCAATATTCTTGACCCCAAGTCATCCAGACTGCTTTTACTGAGCCATCTAATTTTAGTAGTTACTTTACCCTGTAGAGTAATCATTCTGTAAAATCTAGCCGTTAGCTGGAACAAAAAAAAAACAAAACAAAAAAAAAAAAAAAANAAAAAAAAAAAAAAAACAACAGGCAGAAGCCTTCAGTTTTAAATGTTAGGGGTTGTGTGATGTCAGCTGTAAGTGTATGCAATTGGGCACACATTATTCGTAAAAAATGAGTCATATATTCCTAAAGAAACTTTCGAGCATTTTTTGCCTTCTTAAAATAAATTACTCACCAAGCAAGACATTTGATTTCCTTCCTTTGAGGCCCTGCATGTCCCGAATGTGTTCCGCTGAATGTGCACACAAACATAAAATTTCACTCGCTAAATTTCCCCAAGGTCAGTAAAATGTATTTTATTGTATTTGTGGCACTGCTCAGAATCTTATAACAGTAATCTCATTTTGCCACAGTAATTGCTACATTTAATTTATGAATCAGTTCAAATTAACATGCCTCATTTGGCTGCGTAATATAATTCAGGTTGACACATAACCTCTGCAGGTCTATGTTTTGCTGTTGTACTACATTAGTACCTGAGAATTTACAGTCAGGATTCAGACAGAAAACTACATAATATTTTACATCAGCTGAATTTTCTGCTATGTTAGCACATACAATTACAAGAAAAAGTTGGTGAACTATTTGGATTTAGCTGAATTCTGCATTAATTACTCATTAAAATGTGCTCTGATCTTCATCTAAGTGACAATAAGGTTGGATTTACACTACAAGTCTTGATGATCAATTCCGATCTTTTACCTATATCTGATTTTTTTTGTTCAGTGTATTTACATTTTCTTTTTTAAGCAACTCATATCTGATACCTGTATTTATATAGCTTTTACCTATAGCAGACCGGATGCAGTTGCACATGCGCACCTTCTGAGACGGATGTAAACAAAACGCTTCAATGAACTAAGATGAGAGAAGTATTTAAAAATATGATCAGTGGGTTAGCAACTTTCAGATGCAGAGAGAAACATCTGACATGTTGTTTGAGCATTTATCTCTGCCATCCGGACATGTATTTTCATTGGTTAATCACAGAGAAGCGGGACTTTTGCTGCTGTAACAGGAGCCTGTTATCACACACTAATACATCTATTTGACATAAACACACACAGTGTGTCTGATATATATAGATATATATAGAGAGCGGTCATCACTTGCATCATTCATATGCAGACAAGGTGGAACGTTACACAGGAGTCAGAATGGAAAGGAAATTCCAATCTGTGTATTTAGACAGCAGTTGCATTAGTGGACATCTGATACATATCCGATTTATTTCCACATATGCAAGTGGCCCAAATCGGATCTGAGAATATCCAATTCCATGTGGGTTTTTACCATCTACATCTTCAGGAAGCATATCCGATATGTGTCACATGTGAGCAAAAGATCGGAATCAGGTCTCATGTGTATGGTTGTGTAATCCAGTCTAAGAGACAAAAACAATCATCTTAAATTATTGATGTTTTAAAAATTGTACATGTCACACCATTTAATGGTACTGAATACACAATCTAAACATTTATGATCTAACTTTAAAAGGTAAGGTTAAGATTTTCCCAAAAGCTATTTAGAGTCAGGTAAGAATGCAATTGGATGTGTGTAGAGGTATCTACCATATATATATATATATATATATAAAAGCCTGGTTACTGACAGACTCTGCTTTTCTCAAGTAAAATCTGTTTATGTCAACCATCCCTGACCAAAACCAATTTAAAAGGATCTTAGAAGAAGAACTGCAGAGATTCATGAAGGTGGAAAAGGCTCCAAATGCATCTCTAAAGACCAGGCTATTTATCAGTCAACAAGACAAACTGTTTTTAGAAATGTTATCAATGGAGGCAGTTTTGTACTGTTGCCTGGGAGTGGGCGTCCTGCAAAGATCCCACCAAGAGCACAATGTGTAATGCTGATTTAAAAAATCTGAAGCTTAACACAAGTGTGACAATTCAAGAGTACAAAGATCCAAATCACACAAGTTAATTAATTAAAATTAATATTTTGAAATGGCTAAGTCAGAGTTTAGACCTTAACCCAACAGAAATTCTTTTCCATGAGCTGAAGAGGGCTGCAAATGCAAGAAATCCCAGAAATAGGAAGAATGGTATAAAATTCCTCCTCACTGTTGTGCAAGTCTGATCAGCAGTTACATGAAACGTTTGATGGAGGTCATCGTTGCTAAAAGAGGTTCTACCAGATATTATAAAAGGTTCACATACTTTCCCCAACCCAATTAAACATTATGACTGATAAACACATGCAAAGTACAACTTTTGGTGTGCTATCAGTTTAGGTAGAATGTGTTTGTCTGTTATTAAGATGAAGATCAGACTTTATTTTATGAGTAGTGGCTTTCAGACCTGTAGTCCATTTGCTCTGATCTGATTGCATTTACCAGTTGGTTTGGTTCAGTTTCACACAGGAAAACATCCAATAGGACCAAAATATATCAACAAAAGCCATGTGAGAACAATGGCTCTGCTCATTGGTTAGAAATGTCTGGGGGTGGGATTAACAAAATCAAAACAGGAAGAAATTTAGTATGCCAGGATAGCATGGAACAAAGATAGAACTGGAATATTTTCTAATCATAGTCATGATTTCGTCCATATACCAAGAAAACTATGACAGCAGAAGCTGGATTTTGACATCAAGACAACTTGTGGAAAGCCTCATGTTGCTTTTATATTCATATTATGTGAAGAAGACCTCCATAACAGAATGGAGTGTATACTGTGCACATACAACCATTCGCTAACCTTCAACTTGTTCATCTGAAGATGTGTTTAGTAAGTTTGATATGTTATGACCATTTCACAGCATTCATTTTTAATTGCTTTGTTCATTCAAAAGTGTAGTTTAACTGTAGTAAAATTTAAAATTTATTTTAAGCTCCACATGGTTGGGGGGGGGGGGGGNGGGGGGGGGGGGGGGGGCAGTTAAGTTGGATATGTGATAAGCGTCTAATGTAAAACAAACTTTACCACAATTGTCATGAAGCGTTCAACACAGGCAACCTTCTTCACTACTACATTAATCAATAGATCAATATGTTTCCTCAGTTGCTTCAGAACTAGTGCAAATCACTTCTCTCCACAAACGAACCACCTGCATTCGATTAATGTGTTCACATAAGGCCAAATGAACAGAGTTTAAGGGGGAAACACTGTAGGGTCTGGAACAAGTGATCAAAATGAACTAGGTGTGAAAATGCCCTATGTAATGCAGACATTTTATACTATAAATTTTGTGAGTGAGAAAATATAGACATCCCATGAAACCACCACAACAGTTCAGCTTTTGCAAATGTGCATGTCTGTCATCTCTGTGAAATTATTCATTGCCTTGTCTTGGTGCACTGCACTGAGCTCGCTGGTGTGTGTATGTGTGTGTGTGTGTGTGTGTGTGTATGCGGGGTTAAAGATGACAGTATGACACTACCTGTGAAGCTGACAGAGCACATCAAGATCACTTTGTCCTGACAGTGCGTTTACACCTGATTGGAGTCCTTCAAGCACAATAAATTTAAATTGGCTGGCAGTAACGTGTAATTTTCTAAGTACAGACAGAAACAAGGAGAAAATAGGGCCTGGCTGTGTTTCTGTAGAGAGATTCAGGGTCTGACAAGGGTATACATGGCTAACTAGATCAAATAAACAAATCAACATTATTTTAGCACATAAATGACATTTATAACCTGTCACTGCACAGTGTATTAATTATTGTTAACAGCATAACAGCTGTTCTACAAAAGTATTTTTCTCTTGCTTTGTAGACTCTTTTTCTCACATGGAATATAAAAGGAGTGTTTGCTATCAAACACCATAACAGAGAAGAAACAGATAAAATTCTCCAGCTTAGCTTATTAGATCCAGAATTGCCTCAACATTCAAATTATATCAAATCATATTTGATAGAAGGCATTATTTTCTAACTCTATATGTCTTCCAAAGCTGTAAATATTACTTCAATGTATAAACCTCATCAATTAGGATTTGTCAGTCCTGAAGTTTTTGATGCAGTATTGCTGAGTACTAACAGCTGCTCCTTGTTAATGTACTTGTGTTACTCATCAATCACCAACGTGACATTTACAGCAGCAATAGTGGTCAATTTTATGTTAACATGATTTCTGATGAAGAAAAATGAAAACATGTTTGCAACACCCACTCAAGCTTCCCTAAAGGCCAATAGACTGATAAAGTGTTTCAAATGAGTTGTAAGGTGACTTATCAAAATCCAACATTTTTTGGTGTCTTTTGAATTTTGCTGCTACTACAAAATTGATGAAAAATGTGACCCTCAGTGTTGACCAAAATATGTTCAAACTAAATGAGCTACATTTTTTACACATTCAGTGCTTTTGTATGTGTAAAAAATGTCTGGCCTCCAGACTTTTTATTCAGAGGTAAGAGCTGATTCTGAGTTTTATTATAGGCTTCTGTTGCATTCTGCAAGACGCTGCTCTGGAGAAATTGTGGTTTATGCAGTTATGCGAGCTTTTAACCAGGCTTGCAATCCATACAACTAAAAACATTCATTTTATTAAAGGACTTCCAAATCCACTCAGGTATTTTCAATTATTCGAGCTGATTACACTTCTTTCAACACTGATATTGAGATAGTTATGCCAGAAATTACCGTACATACTCAACTATAAGCTGATCTCGACTATAAGCCGACTCCCAGATTTTGACCTGCAAATATAGATTTTTAAAGAAACCCGCATATAAGCCGACCCCCTGATGTTGTTCCATTTGTTCAGCAAAATACCTGTTTTTTCTGAGAATTGTAATAGTATTCCCGTGATTTTTTGAAAATAACTTTTGGTCTACTGGTACCAGTAAACAGCTGATTACCTGTTCTGCCTTTCTGCTGTTATATTGTATTGCTTTGTCTGTCAAAGCACTTTGTAAATTCTGTTTTTAAAGGTGCTATATAAATAAAGTTATTATTATTATTACCTTAAGTGACATTAGCTAACATTAAGTTTTCCGGACTCCTCTTCCTTGTCTTAATCACATTGACGAAGATAAGGAAAGCTTTACAAATGAACTATAATTATCACAGCCTTATTTAGCTGTGTAATTATAGTGAGTTTTTTTTTTTGTTTGTTTGTTTTTTGTTTTTTTTTTAAGAATGTCACCCATTACGTGTTTTCAGTAATTATCCTGTACCTGAGTCAATGCAGGCCTGTCTATGTGCTGGACATTCCTCCATACGGAGTTTTGGAATTCCCTCAGCTGACCTCTGATGTTGTTCCATCAATTTATTTGTTTAGCAAATTACCTGTTTTTCTTGGTATTGTCATAGTGTTCCTGTGATTTTCAGAAAATAAGCCATGTACTGGTACCAGTAAACATATTTATTTCAGCAACTGATTACCATAACTGACGGATCACAGCTTACTGGCCGCAGCAAAATATGCTGGATAAGATGTTTAGTCAGGAAATACATCATTCTAAGGTATGATTTAAACTATTTTCCATGGGTAGTGGTAATGGGTAGTATTTCCACCCCTGGAAATTTCGTTCTCTGGGATCCGATTTTAATTACTCATGTAGGCTATAAGCCGACCCCCAATTTGCATTGTGAAATTTGGTAAAAAAACAAAAAACAAAAAAACAACTCGGTTTATATTCGAGGATATAGGGTAAGTAATGTCACAAATTCCATGTACTGCTAAAATGATAAAGGTGCAATTAATTCTGCCTCAACAGGTGCAACAAATCTATCATCAGACTCAGGGAGCTGTCAGTCAAGCACAGTGTAGCTGCCCTCAGAGCCCTGACAAGAGGTCAAATCAGCCAGAATGATTGAAAACACCTGTGTGAGTGTGTTACGGGTGTGCAGAGCCTTTAATCCAAACTCATGCTATATTAAATATGTATATCTTCAATCTCAAGCCAGGTTTTAGCAATTGATATTAATGTAATTTATTAGTTTCTTATAGGTTGCATGAAAGACCAATATAATGATTACAGAAGGTCATATATTATGTAAGATACTCGAAAAAAATATGTTGGAGATGTGGCACATTTGTCAGGCCTATTTTGTCTTTGCAGTTGCTTTCCAATTTTCAATTTCTCTAAACAAAGCAAGTGCTTTAGATAGATGAATTGTGATTAGTTTTCTGAAAACACCATTCTGCAAAAAAAAAAAAAAAAAAAAAAAAAAAAAAAAAAAAAAAAAAAAAAAAAAAAAANTTTTTTTTTTTTTTTTAAATGAAGGATAGAGTTTTATTACCAAACCTTGATCTCAGTTTGAGAATACACATGTTCTGCAAACATACATTTTCCAGTCATGTCATTTGTTTGACGTTTTGCAGTTTCTTCTGACTACTCTGTATCAGATTGTATCTATCTTTATTTCATCTCAGTTTTGCAGAAAAGTTTCATAATCAGTGACTGTTTATGGAGAGTTGTTGTTTTAGAGAGTTGAGTAATTACTATACATCCAGGAAAGATGTGATTTGTCATGGACATATTGGATTTCTGCAGCTCAATACAATTGATGGAAAGAGACTGTGTTTCATATGGTTATTTACATCTCCATTCTCTGAAACCTCAACTGTAAACATCCAATTAGGGTGTAGAGATGTGAGCGGTGTGGTAGCAGTGCCGGCTCCTCTGTAATCACCACAGCGAGGGCTCCAACCTGTATGTATTGATCCTAAATTGATGTGCGGATGAGAAACTCTGGTTTAATGCTCCACTCTCACTCTGCACTTTCACTCGATATTCTGACTGGAGGGCAGTAACTGGATGATCAAACGCTGACCAACACAGATAGAGATGAAGATAAGAAAATAAGACAGACAAAACAATTTGATGCAGAAGTAGCAATCATGTTGGAAAAAGGACAAAGCTATTTTCCCTCTTTTCCATACACCTGTTAACATACCATACATGCTGTGCATTTGCAATTCCTACATATTCTTTGCCAGCATGAGGAAGGAGGAAGGCTTGTGTACTTAATTTCTTCATGAAGACCTCCCTTTACACTCTTTATTCTCTCTGATAGCGAGACATGTCACATATGTTTAGTATGCTTTTAAAAAGCAGCTTGGGTTGCTCTTGTTGTGACAGAATAAGGCTACAAGGAAATATTTCTCCTCCATCTGAGAACATCAAGAGGTCTTTGAATTGCTTCTGTCACCAAGAAA
The DNA here is from genome assembly GCA_014773175.1 of Lucifuga dentata. Lineage (NCBI taxonomy): Eukaryota > Metazoa > Chordata > Actinopteri > Ophidiiformes > Bythitidae > Lucifuga > Lucifuga dentata. The sequence goes on from VXCM01000145.1 coordinate 62,221, forward strand.
GATGAATGTGGTGTCGTCAAGTTTACTGGTAAAATGTAAAACTATGTGTCAGTTCTGTCAGGCTGAAGGAGGCTTTGTAACAGAATTGTTTACTCTTCCTCTTGAATGGCATGATCAAACTTTTATTAGTGTGCCAGCTGGTGGTGAAAGCATTCTGCATCGACAAATCTTTCATTGACTTCAAACTATTTTCTAAGTGCTGTGAACAAAGCAGAGCTTTTCCGCCAGCACTGTTTACTTTCATATTTATTCAGATTCTGTGTCTTATTTAAAACTTAAATGTATGTTTTCCTGCCGTAAGATTTTTTAAAGAATCAATAAAGACAAAGGGTAGGCAGAGTGAAGCAGATTAAAGCATCTATTTCATATGTAGCAAGAGTTACTGAGCTTGTGATCAATACTCCTAAAATGAGAGAGTAATTTTTATACATCAGATGTTAGCAAGTGATCACAGGTGAATCAGGCAGGTGAAAAAAGTAGATGAAATGGCTGTGAAATTCACCATGACGCCTGATGTTATTCAGATACTGTATCTAATCTAGCTATAAAGGCAGAAATCTCCGTCTGTGGCACCAATATCTCTAGAACCCGGCACTGTATGAAATTGCTATTCAGCAGGTTTATTACTCAGGACCCAAGGACGTGCAGTGTTGTGTGTGAAGTTGTTTGGATGAGTGGTTTTCGAATTGAGCTGTTCAGGTAAAAAGTAATCCATGCGGCAGGATATGTTCCGGCCGCAGCAACATATGCTCCGCTCCATGGGCACTGCAAACAAAGCTAGCTCACGAGGACATGCAGAACTAAATTTATGGCAGGCTGCAGTGCACACCATAANAAACAAAGCTAGCTCACGAGGACATGCAGAACTAAATTTATGGCAGGCTGCAGTGCACACCATAAAATCCAGTCCAGTTTGAATGGGCACTGCACTAATGTCTCTAAATGATTATTTTTGGAGAGTAAATAAATATTAATGTACAACATTTATTATGTTTATCAAGTTTAAACAGCTTAAAAATGCATTTGACAGCATAAATTACTCACTTTGATATACTTGAAATGTATTATTTATCCCAGCATCATATTGCCATACAACTAACCTCCAAAAAAAAAAAAAAAAAAAAGATAATTTTACATCTGATTTGACTTCCCGCACTTGCTTACATAACCTCTTAGAGTGCTGAAGCATAACAGGAACACACACATGCAAATATCTCACTCATTCATTCCTCCGTCAACAACATCCTTTCATCTGAAAACCATGAAAAATGTGCTGGCAGCTTTTCTTCCTCATTAAGCCAAACTGTCACCCAGAGTGAAAGCTAATTGTGGTGTCAAAACACACTGCATTGTTTCATGTCAACACATGCGTGGAAACATATTATAAAGCTGATTATATCATCTTCTCATCGTATTTAATAGTTATAATAGGTTTGGGTTATGCCATTCTTCCAAACACACAGAGATGTTTTAAGTGTACATTGTTAGCTTTATGTAAATTCCTATACATTTAATATGCTGCATCTTAATGTGCTGCATCGTTTTTCAGTGTGACTGAACTGAGTAAACAGTGAAATTTTGAAGGTGTAATAGCAAATCACACAGCAAAAAGATGGGAAAAGCAATAGAGCAGAAAATGGAGGAACATAAATGCAGATGAGAAAGGCAGAGATTGCATTGATGCCAAAAAACCATAAATGAATAAATTCTGTTTAAGGAAATGTTTTCAATTAAGAAATTAAATATTTTCATATCTGCTTGCGTGGGTCTCAGTGACGACATCTCCAGATGATTGCCACTGATGTTTGTGTGTGAAATCTTGACAACATTCACTGTGAAAACCAGTAGAAACCTGCGTACACACACACATACAAAGGTCCACCAACAAAGTGCACATGGTTTTTGACACCTGAATATCTGTAATAAGCAGCTGATAAAAGGCAGAAACAGATGCACATATACAATTTATTGATTGTGAGCAAATGCTAAACTACACACATTCTGCAGACAAATAATAATGTTAACAACCTATTAGAAATCTGTTTTGGCTATCTATATATTATATTCATTTTTAGTTATGTTTTGGTCTTCACCAACTCCTGATAAAAATATCTGGACATACAGTGTTTTCTTTTTTTTTTTTTTTTTTTTTTAATGGAAACAGCTGCTTGCTACTGCTGGAAATAAGGTTGACTAGAAGTTCTTAGACTCATACAGTCTGTATAACAAATAACTGACAGATGCTAAATCATGAAAAAGATTAATGCAGGTTGAAGTAATTAAAGTAGTGTGTTTTACTGTGTTGTATTGTGGTGTGTACTATTATTCATTGATTAGAAATTCAGAATGCTTTTCCTATGGAATTCTTTAAATTGAATATGTCTGTGTGTGTGTGTGTGCGTGCGTGTGTGCATGTGTTTATGTATATGTATGTATATGTGGTTAAAAATAATCTGAATATTACCATACAGATAGCATTACTCTTTAAACTTTTTATAACACAAGGAACTGGGTTATTATTTTTTTTTTTTTAGTCTTTCACCACTAAGAGATTTCTCCACCTCCCAAGCTGTGATTGTGGAGATTAGATTCTGCATGATGCGACTCACCACTGTCAGTACTAATGTGTTGTAGAGCCCTTGAATGAATTTTCTATACGGCACTTAAATTACAATATAAAGAATTCCACACTGCAAGAAAACAGTGTTTTCTGATTTGCATTTAGATGCTTTTGAAAAAAAAGCATCTAAATGCATCTACATGGGATAGTATCTGTGGTGACCTAAATGTGTCAACTCACGTTTTACTGGTAAAGATTTTTCCCTCATACTTATCCACCACCACTACACACACACACAAAGTGATTAAAATTGCAACAGAAGATGTTGAAAAGAATTATACAAGAGGCCAGCCTCTCACCTCATTAGGCATAATTCTGCTCGACTATCAGCTGGCAGACTTGGCGATTGCAGTCAAACTGTCAAAATGACTTACTCCTCTTGTGTATGCTATGTTTTTGTAGTTTATTATATAAAGTAGCTTATATTATAGTATTGTATATATTACTTATGTTTTATTTAGCACAATCATGTTATCTTTATTTTTTCAGTGTCAAGTTCAAAGGATGGCAGCATGATCAGTCAGAAGACCCTGAACTCAGACTGGGCTCTCTTTATACACTCGTCCACACAAGATACAGAGAGCGAAGTCCACCCAGTCACCACAGTCTCATTAATGAATATACCCAACTACCAGCATGTCCTCAAGAACCTGCTTGATGAGCACCTACTTACAAGGAACTTTGAGGGGGACCAACACTTTAGGGAGGATGGGTCTGTGGCTGCTCATCCTACCACAGCAGGCTCTGTATCTGCTCCACACGCCGGGGACTCTGTCACTCAGCTGGTGCCCCATGAGGACGCCCCAGCCTTCTCAGATATTGCCACTACTGCCACTGTGGCTGCCACTACCCCACTGACAACATTTGCTCCCACAACACCAAGGCTGCCCATGTCTCATCCGCAGAAGAAGCCCTCCATGGATAACAACAAAGGGGCAGAGCAGGTGGATCCAACCACAGACTCCCTAACCACTCGCATGACACAGGATAACAGTGGGACTGCCAGTGACAACAACCTGACTGCCTCCTTGTCCTTGCAAAGAAGTCAGCCTCAAAGATGGAGTGCTGTTCCTGTAGAAGGCACCCTTGTATCCACTTCAGGAAGGGTGGAGAAAAGTGATGCTAAGGAAACATTGAAAAACAAACCTAGCCCTGGTTTCCCACTCCACACCTTAACATCTGCGTCCCAATTAGAAGTCAATAAGGACACTACTGCACCATCTAAGAGTATCACAGCCACCACCATCACTGCCATTAAAACAGCAGGTAGGCCTGCAAGCTTTTGATTCATATTTTGTCTGCTGAGAATGCAGAATTTGGAGTTTCTTCTTCCTGACATTTAAAAAAATGAGTCCCCAAAGGACAAGAAAATTTAGCACCAGGTCATCAGCATAACTGCTCATTTGCATGCTGTGCATAGGTATTCATCTCTCCACTAGGAATAACAGAGTTGTTCATGTGTCACAAATAATGTGATGCTGCTGATGTGTCCTGTCTGTCCTTTCCACTGGCCACAGAGGGCTGAAGGCATAGATGATCGGTGACAGAGAGGAAATCTGCAGGGATAGTTAGAGAGTTCCAGGGCCATGGAGACACAGGTGGACTGTCAGAAAGATCAGTGGTCCGGGAAAAAGGAAATCACTTGTCTTTTTACTGTCTCTTACAGACCCATGCAATCTGAATTTTACTGACCCTGAGGGTAACATTGAAATCCTGCAGCAAGTTGTCTCAGGAGTGGAGTGTAACTACTTGGTGACCGTTTACCTTGGATATGGCATTGAGGTTCAGGTAAGTGCATGAAACTCACTATGATGTGCCACTTATTAGTGAATTAAAGCTACAATAAGCAATTTTTCAGTTTTTTTTTTAATCATTATTTATTTTCTTCCTCACTCATTCTGACCGGCACAGGTTTTTAACAGCCCTAGACTGATAATTTTTAAATTTTGTAATTTTTATTTACATTGGGACAATGTACATTAATATACTGTACAATCAAATGTAAATATACCAGATTTAGCCAAAGTTGACTAATTTTCATCTGTAGTCCCATGCCAAGATGATACAATGGCTACCTACAATATAAAATGATTAGACAACATGATACATTACATAAAAAACAGATCCAAAAGGTTTACAATAACAAAAAAAAAAAAAAGNAAAAAAAAAAAAAAGATCTCCTGGACATACTTCAGATCCATCATTAAAATACCTTTAAACACAGTCTAGCACTTGAATCAACATCATAATCAACAACAATTCAAAAGTCGCATTCCACATCACACAACTGACAGTATAAGATACTCATTATTATTATTTTAATATGGCAAAGATAGGATCATGCAGGTTTAAACCATACCAATAATACTGTGGCGTGAATGGTAATGATTGATGTTTAGCAAAACATGTTTTAAAGTTAAATATTTTTCCAAAAAATACTATATTTTAGCCAGTGAGGAAGAACACATATATTTTGGTTCAGCCTCAGCTGTTATAGTGGTTGCTGGTCTTGTGTCGGCTGATGGAGACAGACAGATGGCAAAAGCCAGGGGGTGAGTGGGTGGATGGGGCCAAATGATGGGGTCTCTCCCAGGTTGAATGTGTTGAATGTGTGCTTGCGAAGTCATTTCACAAAAGGTTGCAAAAATTAACTCTGTGTGTGTGTGTCCCTTGGCATTTGCAATTCCTCAAATGCCTCATTTACCACTGGAGACTTTAAAGTATGTCTCTCTGGAGGGCTGAGATAAGTCCTGACAAATAATATATGTTTGAGAGTGTGTATTTCTCAGAATGTTTCCTCAGGGTAATTTTAGTGCTGTGAAAACCTCTTATAAACATGAGCAACCCGCAGGATTGCTCATGCAGGATTGCACACATACAATATAAGCATAACTTTTTATCCCCACACATCTATCAGACCTGACAAAGAAACAGGAGGGGAAGGATGCAGAGTTTGTTTCAGCACCACCACAACAAAAAATGTAGCCACAGTCTAGTAACTGACAGCAATCTGCTGAGACAAACACAGACATGGAGGATGGCTGAAGAGATTCAACAGCCACGGAATCTGACAGGAACTGAATGAAGTCAAGCATTTGTCAGACCTTCCACTCATCAGTGTCTGAAGCTCTTCTGCCCTGGACTCTGTCTGGGTGAAAGGTTTTAAAATTAATAAAGGGGATCACAACGGAAACATATGGAGGAGCAGTGTACTCTCACCAGTGTAGGCAGCTTTATTTGAGGGGCAACTACACACAATTTTCTTGTATATTTTTAATGTCTTTTTACTTCGGCTGATTTTCAGTTCTTAAAATTTTACATGTATGCAACCACCTCACTCACCTGAAATCAGTCAAAAAAGAGCTTACATCAACTTGACAACTGAAAAGAAAAGAGAATGTGTGTGTTTATTCCTAAGAGTCCTGAAAGAATCTTACACTGCATGGCTTGTAATTATGATGATAATAGTAATCTGAATGCACAGTAATTTGCCAAACAAAATAACAAATTGTTTTGCGATTAAAAGAAATGAAATTAATCTTTACATCACTGATTCTCATTCTGAGTATCTACAATTATATCTGTTTTAGTTTATATCACTGAAGAAGTTGTTAAAATGAATGAAAACTTAAATTTAGAACCTTTCATGACAAAGTTAACAAGACACAAACAGAGCAATCAAAATCAATATTGCAGAACAAACATTAAGAGGAAAAATCAGTTTTGTAGAAATGTGCTTCAGCTGTGACTGAAAATGAATAGAAGATTCAGAGTCAACGTTTATCTTCCCATTTTTATTTATTTATTTATTTATTATCTGACTACGGTTCTGAACTACAAAGAAAAGAAGTTTGTCATGAATTTAAGTTTGCTTTTATATTTATAGGGAGGCAAAAGCTCTGAAATATAAGCTGTGTCGCAGCATATAGTTGTTTTTAAAATGATTAATTCCTCAAAAAGGAAGTCAGTGAAGCTTTGTTTTACCATACATTATGTGGGCATACATTACGAACTTGACAAAAGTAAAATGAAATGAATCAGTCAGGAGTGCACATTTATACCCCTTACATTATCTTGCTGCAAATAAGTCATCGGCAGAAGCATGAGTTTTAAACAGAGTTACTTATGAGCAACTTTTTATTTTTTTTCAGATCTGTGTTTAATTAGTATCCATCTGTCCTTTCCTTTGTGTTTACTTCCTAAATGAAGAATTAGGAATTCCTCCCATCAGCCCTCCCATCTGTACAGGAGGAAATGTGCAAGTTGTTTCAGGCTCCTGTTGTATACATCAAGTGACAAGATGTTTTTTCTCTCTAGATTTTGATTAAATTGGTATGCATACAGCAGAATATGTTCTGAATATCCGTTAACCTGCTCAGATCAGTGCTCCGTCGCTTTATTGTGAGAGGCCTGTTTTTCTTCATATTTTATGTAATTTTGATGACGCTAATCTTCTTTTCATTACAGTATCTGATTGAAAAAGAGGGATCAAATAGATTGCTACTGGAGCATGAGTAAATTGATTGCTTCCACTTTTTTTTTTTTGCTACTATCTTCCCCTAGTGTAATTGTGGACATTTTTTGTGTGATAATCAATGAGCAGATTTGTGGCTGTATTGGTATTTGTTGTAAGAACTTAAAGGCACCTAAACATTTTAGTATTCAGTTTTAGTCCCCTTCACATTCCCCTTGAGTCTGATCTGCTGATGCCAAACATTAACACTGGGAAGATGCTTTCGCTCTACATTTCAGAACTGAGGAGCCATAGGAGACGCATTATGGTTGAAGTTTTGGCAGCTGGCCTCCATTATGGAAGAGAGTAATCATTACAGCTGACAGACAGACAAGGGTGAAGGAGAGAAGAAAATGAAGTAAAAGGAAACATGTGAAAGACAGATGCTTTATAATAAATATTTATGTTTAGGAAAAACAGAGACAGCTCCAGACAGTACCCTTTACTATCCACTATAATTTAGAAATATTATATTTAAGAGTTTGGGAGAGGAGAAGATCGGATCTTTTCTGTGTTCAGTGAATTGTCTTTTCAGCTGGCAGCTTGCAAAAGAGGGAGGATGACAACTGTATCAAGAAAATTTACTGCACGTAGCCTGACTGTTCAAGCCCTCTGCCACTGCTAACAGCACGTAATGCATTGCCCCATCTGGTGATTCTGCCCACATTACAATTTATTTGCACAGTACTGTTCAAATTTTAGGAGATGGATATAATGGTGACTTTGAGCAAGGAGATTAACCCTTAGTGTTATATCAAAAATCCTGTTTAAAAAAGTGTTGCATTTAGACTAGATGCAGAGACAAATGTACCTATTAAAACAATATTGTAATGACTTCAGTTTACTAAAATATAGTAAATATAGTCAGTAATAGCTAATATGTACATTGGTTACATTACTTTGTAATAGATACCATACAAATAAACCCACCATTTTTTTTTTTTTTTACATTTTTGTCTATTTTGGCATATGCAAATGGAAAAGCTTATACAGTACTAGAATAACTGTAAGGCCAAAATGTATGAAGGCCAAGAGTATGAAGGCTCATTTGAAAGGCAATGACATCTAGCTTCAGGAAAAAATAAATAAAAAATAAATGTTTTGACAAAAAAACAAACAGACAATAAGACACAACCAACACTACATCAGCTCAAACATGGAGAAATTTTTTTTTTTCCTTTTTGGTTTTCATCTTCAGTAAGTCGTATTTGAATAGCAATAACTCGACCATGCTCAATGTTACAACTATGAAAATCACCACATACTTTTTGAATTATGACAACATTTATGCAAAATGTTGACCTCTGGGGCAAACTTTATGGGAGCTAGTGAATTTAGTGAGTCCCCAAACTTCTTCAGAACCTCTCTCTTTTACTCACTTTACTCACGTCTGTGACTATGGAAAACCTACTGAAGCAGTTTGGTGAGTGTAAAACATTATTTCATAACTCAAAACATTGTGGGTCATCATTTTTTCACAAATCAGTGAAACAAGCTGAAGGGAAAATCTCAAATCGTACAATGAATGACTTGACTCTATCAATGAGGATGGAAATGATGTACATTTAATTTCTTTTCTGATATTCCAGTCTTTCATAATCAGCTCAGAAATAGCTAAGTAGGGCAGAACTAATTAGTCTTTCCACTCATATAAAATGCAAATTTTTGTTCTTAAGTCCAGCAAATACAAAGTTGGCTTAGATGTCATGATTAATGCATGTGCCTATCTTATTAATAGAGATAACAAAATTATGCTGTGTGTAGTATCACCAGATTGTTACAACCATGTCAAAATATCCATTGTGATTCACTTTTGGATCATGATATATTATTTTAAAAAAATATTTTCTTTACACAACCAGGTTTACTGCACTTGGCATTTAACATTATTATGAATGTTTTTTTCAGCTTCTTGAAGGCCATTTCTCCTACTCATAATAACTAATATGCATAACAATAATTTATTGGCATTTATTCATTCACATTGACATTTATCCATTTGAGCGGTGTTTATTCCGTTAACCATACAATCTATTTCATATCACCTGTTATGTTGCCAATTGTGTGGTACTCCCATATATTTTAGCTAAACTCTATATTCTTTATTATATTAAATACATTTGTTTCATGTGATGTCATTTTGTACGAGCTGCTTTTATAGTTATTTTCTCTTCTATTATTGTTGTAAACCTTATCATGATTCACATTGATTTTTTTGTAATTCTGCTTCTGGAAATGGTGTTAATGTAAGTGGTGACACATTGATTTTACAGAGTATCATTAGTTTGTTGAACTCACCATTTTCATATCATCCTGCAGGTCAGAATATGAGCTTTTATAACCTAAAAAAAACTTTACAACTATAATTTACTGTTATCTGCCAGCTGCAGTGGTCATTTTGTATCACAGCAATAATTTTCACGGCAGGTTCATGAATTTTAGTCTTGTGGGGCGTAGATCCTGTGTGGCAAAATGTAGTCGTGGGTGTAACAAATACTATAAACCCAGCTGTATAAATTTAAGGTGCAAATTAATTGAAAATAAGGTGAGGATAATCTGATTTTGGTTATCTATGTCTGTCACCTTCCCTTGTCCACAGTTGCTCTTGTAATAAGATTTCAACAGAGGACAGATGGAGGTTTAGCAGAACTCTGCTCTGGCATTAAAGTACTTAAAATCTGTTTTGGAGCTTTTATATTTGATTAAATGAATCTGTTGAGTTAGTGAGCTATCAGCTCTCTCCAGGCAATCTGTCCTGCTCTGATTTCTCCTGCTCTGCTCATTGATCTACCTGCTTGAGTCTTAAGGAGCCCTGTCCCAGCTCTGTTTTAATGGATGCCACATTCTGCAAAAAGAAAGAATGCATTGAGGGTTTGATGCATTTCAGAAGTTAGACATGGCCAGTTTCTCCCAGTGTCATAAAGTCTGAAATGGGGGTGTTTCCATTTTCTGACAGTCATTCAGAAGAGATGGTGGAGAAGGATTTTGAGGTCAGGCTTTTCAACAGTTGCAGTGTGATTAGTTCTATTCTCCAACACTGAATTTGCTTTTTTCTCTCCTGTTCTCCATCCCTCTCCCAGCTCTTTCACCCTCTCATTTTCTATTTTTTTTTTCAGTTCTTAGTTTTTCCCCATTTTCCTGTGTTTTCTTTTTCATATTCCCATTGGTCTCCTTTTTCAATTAAGTGTGCTGTCATTAAACCCACTGGTGAATTATCAGAACACAGGGAGACGTTAACACAGCTCTATCTTGACTGTTGTAAACACTTCTAGCTGTCAATATGCATTTAGCCTGAAAAGTATGGATAATTACATGGCTGCATCTTTTTTTTTCTTTCTTTTTACTTTGTTGGCTAAAATAATATGACAGAAGGCAATTGTTAAAACAGCACTTTATAATGAAAGTTGTGTTCTTTTTACATTTCCCACATATTTCATAAGTGGAGATAGTCCAGTATAGCTAAATTAAAGTTAAATTGTCTCTCAAGTGAAAGAGAACATAGGACTTTTGTTTTACTTGAAACCCACAAACTATCATACAGATAAAAAATAAACATTGCTTGAGTCCCAAAAGGCAACTTGAAAAAGTGCAGTTTCTAGGTCATTTATTCATACACAGAAGAGTAAATACGGTTTTACTCGATTTCAAAACAAAGCAAAACAAAATTTTACAAACATCTAATGAGCTCAAGACCAAATTGAAAATGCTTATGCTGCTTTCAATTTTATCTACAACAAGTTGTGACCGATCATCAGTGAAACACTCTTCTAAAGATGGAGACGTTACAAAGAATACCAAGTGTTTGTGGCGAACCCTGACTTCAGGGTTAACGATTGGTATTTGATGCTGCCTCTGCGACCATGCTCTTCTGACTCCAATCAATAGTCATGTTAATAAGCAGCACCAATACTTGACAAGCAGTTTCTTCGTGCTGGGTGAATTGCTGTATTGATCCATGAACTCTCATTTTAATTCCAGTATTTCAAAAGAAGCAAAACACACATTGCACTGACCTTTGCTGAGTGTTGCAGGCTGAAGGATGGAATTTTAATTTGCTTTGTTAGATTTTTCACTGAAACCATATGATTCAGAACATAACAACAAAAGTGAGTTTTAGACCCTTTTGTCAATTAAACATGCATGATCGCCGGTATGGTCCTATTAGAATTCTCTTTAGGAATACAGTAATGCCTGACAGGTTACCATTATATTTCCTTCCCACCTTTGACATTCTAAATGTGGCGTTTTAACAAGATGATTCAAATGTTTCAGCTATTCTGTGATGCTAGTCACAAGCAGCACAAACGACACAAAAACAGCAGAATGTCATAGGGAACCACAGGTGAATGAGCATTGAAGTCTTGCTGCCTTTAATCAACTTGAGATGAGCCAGAAGGAAGCCTTCATCATGTTGTGTCTTTGGGGAGTAAGGCAGGACATAAAGGAGGCCAGTTTGATCTTGATGAGCTTTTTAGGGTGTCAGGGCTTTGCTGAGATGAGTTTTTATGGGGCCTAGCCATCTCCAGAGAAATGCTTTCAGGTGACACTAATTGCTCCTCCACCCTGCTAGCTGTCATAAAAGGAGAAGACTGTCTGGCAGAAGGCTCTTCTCTCTCCAACTCCTTCAGTGTCATGATGAGGACGGGAGAGTAAAGACGCATGCCAGAAAATATGACAAATAATCAGCAATGCATGAATTTAAATCTATGCAAAAGTGCTCACTGCTGCAAATAAACTGAGATGTCAAGGCCCTAGAGGCACCTCGGAGAGTGAAGTTGATTTATCAGAAAGCAAGAATCTCAGTTCATAAAAATGCTTCATATGAGTTCTAACCTCTGTTCCAAAGGGAGGAAGCTTCCTGAAGGAATTTAACATGAGTAAATGGACACTATTTTGTTTAGTGATCTTAAGAGCTTATAAAAGGCCAACTTAAAAGTGGCATTAGCAACAAGGAGCATGTTAGCATTGTTAACTTGTGTCTGACTCCAGCATGTCCTCATTAACATTAAGTTTTTGCCGATTGCTTAGGATCCATTGTTTTAGGCTACTGGGCAAACAGAAAAAAGCCTCAGCTGTTTTATATAGAGGTGAATGTTCAATTAAGATAGCTTTTTTTCTATAATGAGCATTGGAATAACTCTCTTTATGTATGCATTTATCAGGAGATGCAGAAAAAATGCCAATTGGATGTGGCGATTCAGGCTTATTGACATTAAAATACTATGATTTAAAAACCTGAGTCTTAGATAGGGGTGATGAAAAAGACTACCAGTGTATTCCACCATACAGACCAGTCAGTTTTATCATGCTAATGATGACACTGCAGCTGGTGACTCCACTGGCTGCTGATTTATTGCCCCCAGCAGCAGGGTCATTTAATTTCCATGTATAGTGGGATCATTTTGATTACGTACTGCTCATTTCTGCACTAGGAATGGCTCCTGTGAGTCTCTGTAAATGTTCATTGCGGAGCATGACCAGATGCTTTCAAGAGTGAATTATCAATAGAGCCCTCCTCTCACCACTAACTCATTCAAAACACTCAGTACATTAAGTATAGAGTATGCTAATATTTAATAAACAGTTTAATGAATTACGTTATCTTTAAAAAAGTCTATTTTTGACTGATTATTAACATTTATTAGAGACAACAGGATAAGTATTTGAATGGTTCATTTTCAGAAAACCAATTTTCTGAATTTTATTGGTGTATTTTTTTTTATTTTAATTTATTATTTTTTATTTCTTTTTACACAAGTAAACAGTGGCCTAATCATATGATACAGATTATTTAGTTTATCTGTTATGTGGGACTAACTGTCAGATAGCAGAGGAGACTAGATGAAAGCCATGCCAGGCTGCTTCTGTTTGGATGTGATAAGATGGATCTTCACCTCTGCTCACTCTTTTCTGTCATAGTTTAACACAGCAGCACATTGCCAACTCCCTGTGCTACAAAGGTCACAGCAAACAGATTATGCTATATAATCCTGCAAATCAAAATCACTACGTTAGATATTTTCTCCATCTTTTGTATTCTCTCTCTACATTCCAGTTCTAGGGCTGTCAGTAGTGCTTTGGCCTTGCAGGATGGTCTGTTCATTACAGTGGTTTGATTGAAGAGACAGAGGCTGGAGGAGGGAGATGACCCTACATGCTCATGCTCTCATTGTGATTGAGCTCAGGACAGATTTTATTGGAGTACTTGGATAAAAAGTGGCACTTGGAAAAAAAGAAGCACCTAGAAATAGAAGTGTTGCTTTTTTTTTTTTTTTTTTTTNTTTTTTTTTTTTTTTTTTGCATTTTTATAGATTTTCTTGCACAAACTGATGTTTTTGTTTTTGTTGTTGTTCTTGTTGTTTTTCCCTCTCAACACAATTCTGGAAATGGAACAACATATTGTGTAGATGAAATCCTCTGATAATGTTGTGATTGGTGGAGGAGTGTGCTTGGTCAGCCAAATCCCTGCTCTCACAAATGTGTCTGCTGAGGCAAAGCTTTCAGCTGGAGTTGCAACAAGCCTAGTCTCATTACAGTCCATGGAAACATGAATGTGTGTGTACATACATGCACATACATGTGCACATGTGTGTATCCCTGTAAATGTGCATAAGTGTGTTCGTGTCTGTGAGTAAGAGAGAGACAGTGAGAGTGGGAGTGGGAGTGAGCAGTGCTCCCTCTGGGCCTTTGGCAGCAATGCTGGTGAAGATAAGGTAGTCTGATGTCTCCTGACATGGCCAGTGATTCATAATTGAGGCAGGACAGCTGTTCCTGCAGCACTGACAGGTCCCAGGGTTTATGACAGATGATAAGGCCCTTTGGGGCCAAACTATCAGTCCAAATGTACACTGTCCACTGTCTGCTCACCTGTCCTTCATAATCCCTCCTGGTGTATGTGGTCACAGACCCATGTTGTGTCTTATCTTACTGCATCTGAATGTGAGACAAAGTACATATGTGATGGACACAATACAACACCTTGATTATGTAAAACTATGAAATAGTAGAAATAGACATGCATAAAATATAATTGTTATAAAGCCTGTAATGTTCTGCAGTGTTATTGTATTGATATATTGACTATGCCCTCCGAAGAAAGTATTTGTTTGTGGGGAACACTGTGTCCAATCTCTGGATATTCTGATGTTCATTACAGTGTGATAAACCCTGTGTAACTGCACTTATTCAGACAATTAATAAACAATATTAACCCTAACCCTAATAAAAACAATAATTACAACTAGTTAGAATGTTAACTGTTGTGTGTTATACTTGCCCATCAATAAAAAAAAATAAAATAAAAAAAAAAGACATTGAGCATTTGCTGCTTCTGAAATCACCAGATGGACTAGAGTATAAATATTAAGCAGCAACATAGGTGAAATCTTATGTTTCCATTATCTTCAGGGATGGTCCCACTTTCTCCAAAATACTGGAGTGAACCAGTTATGAAATCCCACTGAACTTAATTAAAGACTGATGGATTAAATGAGGATTTTCAGGAGTGCACTCTTACGATAATCCTTAAAGCTGAACCAAATCCTAGAAAGATACTGGCAAGAGTAAGTAATTTAAGAAAAAATATTAAGCTGATGAATCTTTGATGTTTTTGACTTTTAACACCAACACAGGTGCTTTCAATTATTCTGGCTGATTAGACTCTTCTCAGGTTAAAGTTGAGCTGAGTTTTGCAAGGTCATCAACCTCCATATACATAAAAGAATCATTAAGCTTTAATTCATCCCACCTGAACAGGTGCTACAAACCTATCAGGAAAGTCAGTGTAGCGTAAATACTCGGAAAAGAGGTTGAATGAGTTACGACGTTAGAGTTACGATCGAATTTTAAAATATGAAGTTTGCTCTCGTATTATAGGGCACCAGCTCTTTTAATAAGAGCAAAATTTATTTTTTTAATCTCAATATTAGAAAGTTTTCTCTTCGGATTAATAAAAATCAGTCTCGAATAGTTTGAAGTATGAATTCTTGACCATCAAGTTATACTCCTATTAAACTTAGAAAGACAAACAAGGCGATATTCCACAGTTTAATATTTATTCAAACACAAAGCAAACAAGGAATATAGCAAATGAAGTAAATATGAGTGAGATATTGAATATACTGTCAAGAAACTGAGCAGCGGAAGTCGGTAAATTTCCGAATAAACCTAAGCTAAGCTAGCGTAATGAAATGTAGCTTTATGAGAGAAATATAAATTTAGAACGGACATTAAGAAAAGGAATAATTAGTTTGCATCACTTCACTTTGGCATAGACAAGANATTTAGAACGGACATTAAGAAAAGGAATAATTAGTTTGCATCACTTCACTTTGGCATAGACAAGACTTCTTACTTGGTGGTGGGATCTCTTGATGATGTCGTGGACTCGGAGGGCCTGGGTCCCGCAGGGGCCTTTCTGCAGCGGCGAGGCTGGATCGGACAGCGTGGAAAACGGCAAGGTTTGACACAAGGTTTTAGCCAGATATCGAACCGCGACGTTCTGGCTGGTCGGAGAATGGCTTGTTGAAGCAGTGGGCCGGGTTTTTGCGCCTCCAGGAGTTCACTAAGAGCAGGTCCTTGCCGAGAGCCAGAAGTCTTTGAGCCAAAGGTTCAGTGATGCAACAATTGGACCGGATTATAATTACCAAATAAAATCTAAATTAGACGCGTGGCCTTTGCGTAAAATTCAGTCTATTCAGGATGAAGTTGATGAGACCGGCAGGTGAAAAGCACGAAAATCAAAAATGGGATATTTTACCAAAAAAATGTTTACAAATAGGAAAAGAAACTTCAAGCCAATGGGATCTGGTGATCTTGTGGCTTAACAAATCAAAAATCCAGGCGGATTAATTAACAGCGAAGTAAAATGCATAAGAATGTAAGGTAGGAAAACACGTGGACATTTAACATGTAACGCGGACAAAAGATGGAGACAAAACGTCCTAGAAAGAATGCAGGAACCAAGAGTAGGGAGAGCGAAAAGCAAAAGAGCAAAGAGATCGAGCAGCAGTTCAGCTGTGATTTTTAAACACCTGCTCTTGCGCGCGCTATGATGTGCACACCCAGTTCCATTGTTTTTGGAAAATCGAGGCTGCTGATTGGACGAAGGACGAGAGAGTGTAGCTATTGGATGGAACGTAAACACCTCATATAATTTTATGATATTAGAAAAATAGCGTCACCTTATTCACCCGTCTGTCGCTGCACAAGCATTAATAAAACACAATACATCACCTTATAAGGTCAACCTAAATTGATTACATGCTACCGTTCTACTTACTACTGACTAACAAACAAGATATTTCCTACAGACTCTAAACATTCAAAGCTACTGTGACATGACCTGGTTTTGGACTCAGTTAACTATATCACTTGTCTTTAGCATTGTTTACAGACAAAGTGGTCCTATGCAAAGGTTAATGAGAGATAGACATGCTTCTGTTGGTTTTGAGGTAATGAAAATAGATTCTCGTCTTAGAGTGATCTTGCTCCAGGCAGACAGTAGGTGGCGTAGTAGCACTTTGAACCTGTAGCTGAATGGTGAGAGACTTTAAATGAGACCAAACTCCAGGTTTCACTGTAAACACTATTTGAAAATCATTACCTATACATAATTCTAACTATTAATCAAACACACAATCTAAACTACTTGTCATGCACAAATAAAAACCAAATACATTTGTAGGTTATACAATGATGTGTGGATGATTGAATTTGAGTGAGAGGAGGAAGGTTAGAGAGAGAAAGATAGAGAGGGAGACATTGAGGTGTCGCGGACCCCAGGGGGTCCTTTGTGAATCTCCAGTTCATTGTTGTATGACCTGAAGAATGCCGCAGACGTTGATTGATCTCCTAGATGCTATCCTGGAGCATACAACTGTGTTGTAAAAGTTAGGGAGATCAGGAGAGGATTTGGTCTGGTTTGGTGTTGATAAAACTCACAGTTTATGGCTTTAAAGGAAGATAAAAGGGAAATTTGGTCCTGTTCCTGTCTTTCTGTGTCTCCACAAAGGAGTTGACTGGGGATCACAGCATGGGCCCATATAGGGCTGGTCCCTGAATGAAAGAAGTCATAAAGTTANGTTGACTGGGGATCACAGCATGGGCCCATATAGGGCTGGTCCCTGAATGAAAGAAGTCATAAAGTTAGTGACTGCTTTTATCTTACTGTGAGTTCCATGGGGGGAGGTCAAGGAATTTTGGCCTCTGACTTTAGTTAGGATTCTAATCACAGTTATTCTTCAGTATTGCTACATCAGGGAGATGTCAATTGAATCAGCTGAAATAAGTGGCCCCTGTGTGGATGTGTCATGAGTGAGCAGGACTCATTAAAGGGACTCTGAGGGGAAAATCAGTGTGGATAAGCACAGGTGTTAAAAATATAAATTTTTCATGAATATGTCATCAAAAGTCAACCAGTTTAGACTTGCAATGTTGGTTTATATTCCGCTGCAAATGTACAGTTCTAAAACTCAGTCAGCCTCAATCATTCCAAAACATATTTTCAATTTCTTCTCACTTTTTGTTGGTTTTGAATTAGTAAACTGACATTTTACAGCCACTCGCCACAGGATTACTGAGGCAAATCAGTGCTACAGAGACAATAGGATTGGTGCCTGTACTGTGTCTACACCTACAAGCATTATCTACTTTGGAGCAGAGCCTCACAAATAAAGCAGGAGCACATGTTGAATTCTATCTATGAGTTTCTGAAAGAGACAAAGATATTTCATCACATATCGAAATGTATGCTATGGTTGTTGTGACTCTCACCAGGTAGGAAGGAACTGCCTGTCAGCAAGCAGAGTTGTGTTATGAGCGTTGGGAATGACTTACACATTCTGCACTATGTAATTATTCTTTTAAACTGGTTTCTTAAATTCTGAGCTTAAAGATTAAATCCAGAGCCTTGAAAGATATTCCATGGCCAAATCAAAACAAATAGCAAAAATAAATCAAACTACAATATTAACCACAAACTGCAGGATTGATGTTGATTTATTGCGGCAGTAAACAGCGAGGGCATCAGCTTAATTTAAAATGACAACTGAAGCTTGAAATGAAAGTCTGTTATATATATTTTATTTAAACATGGTACATTAAAATTACCAAAATGCTTCAAAATTTCTCAACTTGTTAACATAATGCTAATAATTAGAGACTAACTGTTAGCAATGCAACCCACTTACTCAATGTGTAAAATATATTAGTTGGAATCAGTATAAATCTAAATATTAGCACAAAATAGAACATTCATTACATTTATTCACCTTCTTTCTTCCCTTTCTACTTTCATGCATCTCTTCAGCATTCACCCTGAGTCCATTCTCTGAGTCCATTGTAGCATTGCTTTCACACTTTATAGTGTTTGCAGATTAAAGGGGTTAATTTTCTTTAGATGAGATCAAATTTTTAAATTATATGTCAGCATATTATGGGATGTCATTTACTGAGTTAGCTCAAGGGCACGCTGCCTAAATCAGCATCCCCTGTCTTCTTGTTTAAATCAGTTTTCCCAGAGCCTCTGTGACTTTTTCCTTCTTTAACAGAGCATTTTTGCACTCAGGTGGAGCTTTTCTCTCCATTGAAAATTTTTGGAAAATTCAATAAAGTAGTTGGAGAGGGTAAGAAGCAAGGATTTTGGACTTGGGCCAGGCTAGTGAGAAGAGGAATGAGGTTGAGTGTTTATTTTATGCAATGCCATTTCTTATGGGAGTAGTCCTTACTTATGACTGCATCTCCAAGAGGGAATATGTTTATTGAGAGACAGTAAATGTGAAATATTGACAGTATGACAAAAATTATTGAATTTCATTGGTAAATAATATAAAACGCAAAACATAATTACTCATTACTCTGTAATGTAACAGAGCCACAGTTTAAAAGAAAACTTTGAGCATGTAAGTCAGTTAAACTAAGACTATTTGTAGTTTGTTTGAAAAGAGATATTTTGAGCCATCATGGATTAATAGCCATCCTTCTCTATTTAAGTTTCATATAAAAGTGAAGGCAACAGAAACATATCACAAGATAATATCGAGAGATAAGTGGAGAGATAGGAAAATGTAAATTTACTTTTTTCTTTCTGAATCCTCATCAACCACTATCAACTATCCAAATAATTCACTCAAAAAGTTGTAAGTTTAGGGTAGATTATATAAGATTAAAATACAAATAAAGTACAATTAACCAAAAAAAAAAAAAAAAAAANAAAAAAAAAAAAAAAAAAAGTTGAATACATACAATTTAGTCATTTTCATCAGATTATGTGAATGCTGTGTCCATGTTTGATGCCAGTGGTTCTCAAACAATTTCTTAATGAATCTAATTTTTTTGTGAAAAAAATTGCCACAATAACAGAATTTCCATAGATAGATTGATTCCATATCTTTTTTTATTATTTGCAGAAACGTTAGTCTTGGTTGACTATACGTTGCCTGCATTTTAATATATCTTGAATATAAAAATATGGATATTAAATAAATGCTAGATGAAAAAGTTACTTCAAGTTACCACATAGGCACATATCAGTAAGCAGATATGTAAGCAAGCAATCAAGTGGCACACTGAATGCCTAGCTGATGTAACATGATTTGCAAAGCAAACAGGGTTTCCATTTTAACTCAGGAACTAAAGGCAGAAATGAAAATAGAATCACCCCTAAGGCTTTGTTATTGTCTTTGCCCTTGTGAGATATAGAAACAGGGATTCTCAAATTATTTGACATTCCTTTTTTAACACATTGACACTATTGTTTGACTTTGGTTCTGTGTTCTCAGTTGCATGTCTGAAAACCACCAAACTTGTGTTTAATTCTAGCACGATGAAATCAGATCAATCAGAGTGGCAGAGCTTGTGTATCATTCCAGAACAGTCACTTCTAAGCTCAGTCTCAGTGTCCATTAGCCTCTCTGTGCTCATCAGAAGCTCCCCTTCAAATGAGTGACTGAAAGTCAGCGTGACCAAATTCATTTTGCTGCTATCGTTTTGCACTTTGCTCACCCTGCCTCACTATCTGTGCTTTTCCAGGCTGTTTCACTAACACTTCAACACAGATATTACCCCAGGGAGATCAGCCTGGGGAGGGCTGCCCTATTCTGTCTCATGGCACACTGGAGACTTGAGACCTCTACCTATGATGACATTAGCTTTGATAACAAATTTCACTGATGGCTTGTAATAGAAAAGAGTGAATTAACTTTGATGGTGCAGAACCTTGCAAACAGAGGTGAAGGTGAATGCTGTTTTTTTTTTTCCTTTCAGTAAGAACAAGAATAAAAACTTGCTGTTGGATTAGCATACTTCTTTTATAGTTATTCAGGGAATGGATCAGATGTTGCTCTAAAATGTGCCAGTACTCCATTATTCCGACAGTTTAACTACATGCAATCCTCCGGAGGTCCCTTCTCCAGATTTAGCTGCAGATGCTGTTCAGACCTGTGGAAGACATAAAGCACTACTGTCAGATTGGCATGGAGGCATAAGGGGAATAGAAAGACAATGTTTTCTGTCAGTAAAAACTAAAAATGATATTCTAATCCTGCACCAAACCATCAGTGGAATGACCCAGACTCTGTAATTACTGTAAATCACATCTACAATACAGGAGCTGGACGAAAAAGAACTGAAACTCGTAATTAGAGCTGACAATACTGCAATCACAAAAAATATCCTTTCTGCAAAGACAACTAAGAAATACTACAGATCCATTGGCTGAAAATAGCAGATTTGCTAGGAATTTTAACTGATCAGGCTGACAGTCTAAAGATGAGTTCAACGAGTCAATCCATCAGCAGTTCAGCTCATCTCTGAGATGACAAAGTCATCACTGGAGAATATTGACTGACTATAAAAGTGTGCTGTTAGACAACTGAGCAAAGTAACACATCTAAAGAGACCATTTTAGATCAAATGTTATTGGACTAAAGATAATTCTAAAGCCCATAAATCAACAGTTACTTAATATACAATATTACTAATATACAGTTACTTAAACATAATTTTATGAAATGTGATTTTTCTTTCTTTTTTTTTTTTCTTTTTTCTTTTTTTGTTTTTTTAATGTCCAAGTGTTGGAACAAGGAGTCCATGAAGGCCACCTAATGGCCTTGATTATTCATGGGGAAAATGATGAGTGGGAATATAAATAGCTTTGCTAATTCTAAAAAAGACACTGCATTGACTTTTACTTCTGGTAGTAAATCATTGTGCAATATGTCTATAAAGACTTCTGAGTCAGGTTTTGAACCATTTCCGAGAATGACAGAATAAATGATGCAATGTGATACAGCAACAATGGCTTATGTCTAATCATATGTGTGATATCTGTTTTCTCAGGTGCTAAATGTCAGTGTGTTAGATGGGGAGCAGGTGACAGTGGAGGACACGGGTGGCAGAGAATCCTCTATCCTTGCCAATGAGTCAGTCTTGATGAGGGGCCTTGTATTACGCAGCTGGAGCAATCAGATCTCCATCCGTTTTCACAGCGACCATCAGATCAACTCTGGATTCCTGATGTTGCATTACCAGGGTGAGCTGGTGTCATCTTATCTATGTGTTTCTGTTTGCATTTTTAAACTGTGCATCAGTCCAACAACACCTCAACAGTGGACACTGAATTATGTGTACACTTAATATTTAAATATTATTTTAAAAAATATATATATATTTAATTTAATTTAATTTAAAGAGAAATTAAAGACCACCATCCCTTCTACATTCAGACATACATGTTAGCAGGCAAAACATTAAATTTAAAGGTGGGTGTACCACCTGAATATTTGAATTTGAAAAATTAGGGGATTTGGCAAAATAACAGGAACATTAAAATATGGTTTTATGCTTTGAAGATTGGTTGTCAGTGACATAATGTGTATGCTGATAGTATTTACAGGGCTTAAACATGCAAAATTACCAGTATGTATAGGTTGTGAGTGAGATTATAGTACATTGTGCAGCAGTTGTGCCAACAAAACAAGTGCTGGCATGCAATAAGACAGGGTGAAGAAACATTTTTTGGGTTAAATATTATTATGGACTGTGACAGGCTGTCACTACAATAATGACACTTCATTTTTCCATAAAAAAAAGAAGGCTGATATAATACTATTAATGATTGATTCCTGTAATATACTGTATCCTGTAATTTACAGTATCAGTATGATGTATTGGCTTTTTCTCAACCAACTGATTGCCACATAGAAAAAGCAAATATTATACGTTCTGACCTCACCAAGAGGCTCTCCTGAATGTGTACACTTTCTAGTACTATAGACTAAATTAAACAGTAAAATTGGAAAAAATAAGCTGCCATACATAGATGTAATGTTATCATTTTATTATTCGTAGTGGTGGTGGTAGATGTTTAAGTACTGTCTGTATGTCCTTTGTATAAAGTGGATTTATAAAAGAAATTACTTATTTGTCATGCAGAATACATCACTTTTCTGCCAAACTTGTTCAAGCAAAAAAGTACACAAGAATAGTGTGGTAGTGGCAATATTTCTGTCAGTAAAAATGGCAGAAATGTTCCCTCTCTCAATTGTTTAGTCCATGACATTGATCTTCCATATCCACAACAATGTCTGTTTATCTTAACAATCACACAAAGTGTCCACCAATTACATGCTCCATCGATTAGAGTTGATAGTGGAAACCTGTGGACAAAACATTCATTCCACTGTGTTACTGCTAATGGCACTTTCATCACTTCTTAAATGATGGCACCATCAAAACGGCGCCACTCATGTGAGATAAATCAGCCCATAGCTGTGGCTATGTGAATATCAGTGTGTGGTCAGGCTGAATGATGACAGTGAAGGGTCAATACAGATCATACAGGGTCATGCATAGATGGGGACAGATGGTTCCCTGGTGACAAATAGTTGAAATATACTGTGAGCAATCTGTCAGTACATGGGCAGTATAATATATATGTTATTGTACCAATTTTTCAAGCACATGTTTTCTTTCTTCTTGACACATTTTGTTCTTTTTAAGGCATGTTTGTCATTGTGTCAGGCATATGCTGATGCAACTTAAATGCATGTACCATCTGGTGGCAATCAGTAATTTTAATGATGCCAACATTAGAGTAAATATTAAGTAAGGACCATATTTAAAAAAAAAAAAAAAAAAAAAAAAAGTATAATTGGATCCATCGTCATTCAATAATTTTAGTTATTAACAATTAATGTTAAGCATTTCAATAGGAATTTGCCAAGAGTATGGAGAAGACACTTAAAATCTGAAGACGTACAACTTATTGACTTTTGCTTAACACTTCAAAATTGAAAGCATACAGTAAAAACAAGATCAGTTTAGACGTGTGAAGATGCACTCTTTCCCTTCACTTCTCCTCTTTGCAAATGTTTAATAATTTAAGGAGAAAGCTGAAAAATGTGATTCAGCATATTTTTTGTGGTAAGTGTGTTATTTGTCAGGTATATTGTTGTATGTAGGAGGACAATGAAACCCTGTGGATATAAACCCTGTGCTGCTGTTTGCTGTGCTGTAAACAGACTCACCTGTGGAGTCGTAGCTTATAATGAAGCAGTGGCTGATGGAGGTTTTATTTTTCCCTCCCAGCACTCTCCCACACACTTTTACACTCACTGTTAGTATATATACGGTAGTTTGAGTTTGAGCTGAAAATCGCTGAAAGGCTGTTTTAAATGTTGCTTGTTATATTGCTACATACCTCAAACTAACAAAAGGGTCAGATTTCTAACACCTGAAATTTCCATGCAGTTATCTGACACACGATATGGACTATTTTCAATATTGCATGAACTTAAAATCTTAGATTATATTGTCTAAATCACACAGTTGCTTAAATTATGTGGTTACTAGCTAGGTAATGGCACAAAATGTCACATATTTCTGCCATCTATTTTCCTGGTTTTCCCAAACTTCACTACTGGAAGACACAGATGTTGTCATTAACTATCAGTTTAGGATGAGTGGTTGTCAAACTGTGATATGTGTACTGCTTTTGGCCATGATTTAACTAAAATGAGGGAACAAATTGATAAAACACAATCTAACTAAATGAGGGAACGAGTAATAAAATGTATTAATAAAGCATGGGAAAGAATTCATAATACGTGGCCACTATATTTTTTTCCCCTGGATGTCATATGAGGAGCTTCATATTAATTTGATACAGACAGAGATTCAGCTTAAACAAAAAAAAAAAAGATGGATGAGTTCCATGTTTAACTTGGACCCATCTTAGACACACTGCATCACCAAATGATTGATTTCCTAAACCTGTTGTGACTGATCTGATGCCACAGTAGATTTTTTTTTTTTTTTTTNATTTTTTTTTTTTTTTGTGCTTTTTAGTGATATACATTTTAATGACCCTATAAAATGCTTTCACAGATATGTTACAGTGTAAATTATAACTCTTGTCAGCTACAGTGTCTTATGAACTATAAATCCTACTGGAAGACGTGTGGAGTGACTTGTCCCATGAGCAGTCTATTTCTGTTTGTAGGAGGACAGGAAGAATTTAAATACGCTAATGAGTAAACATGCATCGACCAGCATTTTTAGTAACTATAGAGATCTTGGTGATGCTGGAGATATTTCAATTTATCTTCATCTCCTTGGTAAGTGTGGTATCACCTTGTCCTTTATAATGGGCTGTGAGAAATGTGATTGGACAAGCGTGGAGAAAGAGACAGAGCTGTTCAGAGATGGATCTCAGCTCAGGATAATTAATATCTGCTGCAGTGTTGGCTCTGTTCTGCTGTGATGGCAGACTGATGGATGGCCCTATAACATTAGGAGCACACTTGACACTGGGACATGAATATATGTGTGTCAGTTTTTTATGTATAGAGTAGGGGGTGGGGGTNGGTGGGGGTGGGGTGTATACTACTTTCCTCATCCATCTCAACCCCTTTTTCATTAGTCTCTTCCATACAGAAAAGAGTAAATACAATCTCTCAGCAGTCTGTTTAACAGTTATACCCGGGATTACCCATTATAGCTGCATAAAACAGGAAATGCATTACAAACATTAAAAACAGTACAAACATAAAATAAGCTTTCACTCAATCTGAGTTTAAGTTCTTATGTTTAAAAAGTTCTTATGTTTACTTATTAATGTGTCCTGTCCACATCTCAAAATTTCCGCACCTTATTTATGTTTCTATATTCATACAGAAAAATAAATAAATAAATAAACTGAAAGTAAATTGAACTTCCCACAGATGGATTTATCACCACTTCTTCATTTAGTTGATGAATATGCTTTTCCTATGACCTAACTTTAACAGCCAAGCTTGAACTCTTCCTTCAAAAGATATCTCAAGACCTTCAAAACATAAATCACTCCGTTTAGCCAGCAGCAGTAATGTTCTACTGGTATGGCTGTAACTAATCAGCTGGGTTGACAAGTGAGGTGACCAGAAGACCTCTGCTACAGGCAACGATCCACCACGCACCACGACTCCTCAGTAACATTGATGAGATGTCGCCTGGAGTCCAAAGTTATTTCTCTTTAATAGCCTTTATTGAGCAAATGACTGTTAAAATTGAGTTTTTAACCCAACCACATAAATATCAATAAGGCATATCACAGCAGAACTATGGTCTGGCTTTCTACAACTGAATCACTTTCCCAGAGACAATACTATTGATCTTTCCTTCAAAGGTAATGCTTTGGTGCAGAGCCAGGACAAAAGACCGGGAGCGACAGTCATCTTCTTCCAAAAGTCACGCAAAACTGCTCCGTGAATGTTTTCAGTCAGTGCTTTTAAACTTAATTCACGACTACATCCAGACATCAGTTTTCTTCTAAATCAGTTCTTAGACATTTTCAACCAAGTATCACTTCTGAGTAAACCAAAGTATACCACGTATTATTTTATTTTCTTAAGGACTGCTGGTCCACACAGGGCCTTATAAAACTGAGTATAAAATTTACAGTATTGATGCAAAATATTTTGATGGACACAAAATGGAAGTATGTAGTGTGCACATGAGACAAGTTGAGCTATTTCAACAAAATGACAAATTCATCATTTTTAAAATGTCACAATAACTAAATTTTCATAGATTTTAAGTTTCGTAGATTTGTTTTGATGCTCTGTAGAAATTTCATACCACCAGGGGGCTCTGCAAATGCTACCGATGGTACTTATACCTCAGTTTGAGAACCACTGTTCTAACTGTAAAGGTTGAAATAATGTAACCCATGGTGGATACTATTCTCCAACATAGCATGATTTAATATGGTAATTTCTTTTACCATTGGATTCAGTAAGTTTAATGAGCTTGTGTATGAGTTTTCTGTCTCTTTGTCAAATGCAGTCTCTTTCCACCTTTGTACCTGCAGGGATTCAGGCAACACTTGAATTGCAAGTGTGACAATTTGGATGGCCAAAACTTAAATGGATTTAATTTGTCCAAATATGGTGGTTAATTTAAAATCACAGGTCTCTACAACTCCTCCACTGTGACCTAATCAACATAATTTGTCCATAATTGGTAGAAGAGTGGACAAATTATGTTGATTCTCATTTTGACTTAGAAGTAATCAGAAAAAAAAAAAAAATTAGTAAGTGGGAGAACCACAGTGAGTGTTCTTTCAAGAAATGCATTTTCCCCCTCATAAATTATTTCCAAAAGCTGGTCTTTATTTCAGCCTTTTGAGAGAACAAGTCTTAACTCATGATTGGATCAAAATTACACGTTAATGGGTTTTATACACAACTTCAACTGCAGGCAGACATGAAATAGCAGGAAGAAGCCAGAAGAAAAAAGCTTTTTTTTTTTTTCAAGAAAAGGCATTAAAAATGAATTGCTGCCATACAGATAAGTGAGAACAAAGCAAAACAGGAGAGCTCAAGAGGATAATTATAAATATTACAGCAAAATGACAGATATAAAATGAATTTACAATTTGCTTATTCACATGTTCTGTTTCAATAGTTGTTATATTGCACTGACTTAGAAACAATGCTATTTAAATCCCAAAAGTCTTTAGATGATCTCAGATGTTCTTTTTTCATAATTATCAGAAGATTTGCTTTAAACAAAGCAATAATACATGCCACTCATAGAAAAGTACATGTATGGAAGCCATAGTTACAGATCCAGACATTATGTAAGTAACAGTAATATCATTTATGTTACTCCTTTGTGTATTTAGTATATTTTTAAAATAATCCAGGAACACACCATTGAGGTGTGCAGTTTTCAATGTTTTTTTTTTTTTTTTTT